>NDGN010846671.1:0-20616 GCA_002564285.1 Tympanoctomys barrerae | reverse complement strand
GGTGGTGGTGGTGATGGTGGCGGTGGTGGTCGTGGTGGCGGTGGTGGCGGTGGTGGTAGTGGTGGCGGTGGTGGTGGCAGTGGTGGTCGTGGTGGCGGTGGTGGTGGTGGTCGTGGTGGCTGTGGTGGCGGTGGTGGTGGTGGTGGCAGTGGTGGTGGTGATGGTGGCGGTGGTGGTGGCAGTGGTGGTCGTGGTGGCTGTGGTGGCTGTGGTGGTCGTGGTGGCGGTGGTGGTGGGGGGGGGGTTGGGGGGAGACCAAGTGGAACCTGCAGTGACAGCCATGCTGGCTACCAGTTGAGCCACGTGGTAGTCCTGATCTTGTCCCATGCTCTGCACGCCTGTCCTAGTTCAGTGAGGGGCAGTCGGTTCTGTCAGTGGCCCTGTTCCCACAAGAGGAAGCCAAGTTTAGGACAAATTCACTCTGTCCTGTCTTCAGTGCTTGCAGAGAGGCTCAGGGATGTGGTGACCACACTGCCATCATCTGGTGACTCTGACCCGGGCAGTGTGGGACCAAAGGCGCAGTCCCCACCTCAGGCTAGCCGCCTCCGGGCAGTGCAGCCAGTGCCTGCGCTCTCTGAAGGCTCGTGAGCCCCGTTAAGAAGGCCTCAGACCCAGTAGCAGGGTTGCGGCGACGGGGAAGCCTCGCCGAGCAGCCCCTCGTCTTTGCACAGCTTCAGGCGAGAGAATCCCCAGTTGGAAAACCAGGCTGAGCTGCAGGGCGCCCCCAGGAGCAGGAGATGCCGTCCCTCTGACCAAAGGCTTCCACACAGCAGCTTCCTGGGGCCGGGGAGTGAGGGGTGGGGAGCCCCGAATGTGGGGCCTCTCCTTTCTGCTTCCTCCTGGCCCTTTTAGAGCTCAGCCCTGGGATTGAACCTAAGGCCTGCACACTGGGCTGCCTTCCCAGCCCTCTCTGTATCTTTCATTTGAAGCTGGGTCCCACTAAATTGCCCAATTCCCCGGGCTGGGCTCGAGTCTACAGTCCTCCTGCCTCAGCCTACCAGAGTGCTGGGGTTGCAGGTGTGCGCCACCACACCTGACTTGATTTTGCTTGTGTTGAGCTATTTAATGGGGGGCAGAGAGGAGGTCAGGCTACTCCAGCTTGATCCAAGAAAGAAGGGGCCAGGAAGTAAGAGCCACCAAGCAAGCACACTGTTCTCAACTTATAAATAGCAGGTCAGGTACCAGAACTCAAAGTTCAGAAACTACAGGAAAGCTGGGCCAGAATGTCACCCCTAATCCTGCGGGCAGAGAAATCCTTGGTCGACACTTTTTTGTCCTTCCTTGGTATTTACTTTATGCATAGCTTTTAATACCATAATCCTGGCCACGCCGTATGCAGTTTTGAATTCCACCTCTTCCCGCTGACCCTTCCAGCCTGAGGCTTCCGAGGCTTCTTTTCCACAGTGCTGTAGTTCTGCGTGCACATCTTAATGCCCGCGTGGGTTTATTTCTTGCTTGTGTACAGGTATTAGTTCCTTTAACCCAGCCTTCTTATTTTTGTTTGTCAAGTTTTGGATTCTGTCAGTAAGGCTTGGTTGTAAATCCTTGGGCTTGGAGATGGTGCTGCAGTTTGAATTCTGAGGCAGGAAGCGGCTCAGAAGAGGACTCAGCGCCGTGGGGTGGAGCTTTTGTTAATAGCTTCACAGCACCGTGCTGGATGGCTCCAAGCAGCTTCGGCCTGCTGGCTGCACGTAGCCTCGGAGAGGGACTGGGTCTCTGCGGGTGGAGACGCAGACTTCCGAGAGAGCTGAAGCTGGACCTCAGCTGCCAACCGCTCACCCTTGGCCTGGGGCCTCAGCTGTCCTCCCTGTACCGCAGGGCTTCTCAGCTGCAGCCCTATGGACTTCTGGGGCTAGAGTCTTTGCCCTGGGCACTGTGGGGACCTAGCAGTATCCCTAAGCTCTGCCCTGGACACTATAGTAGCCTCCTGGGTGTGTCAGCCAGAACTGTCTCCCAGTGTCACCAGCTGATTTCCCTGGGAGGCGAAATCAGCCCAGCAGCAAACCCTGAATAAGGCGAAGCCCCACGGTCGAGCTTCATGAGTGGGCCAGGCTTGGCCTCAGGGTCCAGTGGGCAGCACCCTTTCAGATCTTCATCACTGCATCCTCTTGCCCTATACTGCTGTGACAAGCCTGGAAGCTCGACGTGTCAGAACGGAGTCTGCCCAGAGAGCCCAAGAAGAGCTCCATCACTGGAGAGCTGACACTCCGCTTCCATGACGACACCCTGTTGCCAGGTCCTCAGTTGGAGGTGGAGGGGCGAGAGGACACAGGTGCCCACTGCCGATGTCCCAGCTCCCGGGACCCCTACTCGTCACAGTGGTGCGTGTGATGGGCCATCACGCTCTGCGGGGGTGCACAGCTCCTGCAATGTGGCCCAGGTGTCAGGCCAGGACCCACTCCAGGCTGGCTGGCCTCATGATGCCTGGGCTCAGGAGGCACGGAAGGGCCTTTCTTTTCCAACTCGTGTCAGGCGTGCTGCTGAGAATCTGTCTAGAGGAGGACCTTAGAGCTGCATCTGTTCTTGGGAGAAGAGCTCCAAGCCCCTCAGCTGCACGCCAGCTCCTCCGAGGGTGGGCCGAGGTGGGCAGGGTGGGCGGTCTCTTGCCAAGCACCTTGGAGCCAGTGCAGAAGGGGCTCTGTGCTCTTGCTTCGTGTGCCTGGGCTCATACTTCCCGTGAAGTGTCCCACTGGGTGGCTGAGCAGGACAGTGAGGAACGGGGGAGGGGGAGCAAGTGATGGTGACACCAGCCGCACTCCGCCAGGCCACAGCAGGCCGCACGTTCTAGCAAGAGCTGCCGTTGAAGCCTGGAGACAGAGCGCCTTCCTCCTCCTCCTCATGACCTTTCTCTGAAGCCCTCCAGTGACAGCAGGAGGCCCCCACATGATGGAAGGGGGCGCTGACTCCACAGCTACTGACTTAAAGATTGATCCCCTCTAAAAACGCCCCCAGCAGCATCCACACCAGTTTCCTACCCAACCACCGGCTCCATGGCCCGGGCAAGTGGACGCGCACAGCTCGCCGTCGGCGATGTCTCAGGCCAGGCCCCCGAGCGTGCTGTGCGTAATGGTCAGGGCTGTTCTTCCGACGGTACTCAGGCATGGAGTGAACAGAGTGCAGTTGCTGTCTGTTCAGTGATGCGTAAGGTCCCACCTGCCCGGCGGAAACACATCTGACGTTGTTCATAGCAGGCCCAGGCTTCCCGTAGGAACCTCTCACTGTGCTGTCTCTATCAGATTTACTTTAACAGTGACTTTCTGTCTTCCACTTGTGGTGGTGATAGAGTTTTCCGTGGTAGATAGAGGCATTTAATAAAATGGGCCCACTGAGAGTCAGGTAGCAATGACGGCAATGCCGTGCTGTGGCTGTGCTTCCCAAGGGGGTGTACACACACCCAAATGTGGGAAACAGCATCTTAAATAAGAAAAGCCAGGGCCTGCCCATGAGATGGTCCTCCATGGGACAAGCTGGGGCATTCAGGGCTGTGGATGTTGTAGTTCATAGTCAGCTGGCACCAAGGTGTGGGGGGGCAGTCCATGGCAGGGCGGGCAGCAGACAGCAGGCAACAGGGCCAAAAGGCGGGCGAGCCTCTCTCTGTCCCTTATACTATAGCCAGGCCACCAGCCCTTGGGCAGGCAGCACTCACACCGGGGGGGGGCAGCCTTATTCCTGGCAGAACTGGGCCAAACCGGTCAGCAGATTGATCTAGTAGCCACACACCCTGGATCGCAGCACCACACTCTAGAACCAGCCGTCCCTGAAAAGGCCCCCACTGTGGCCACGTAGGTGCTGGGGGCCATCTGCACGCAGCACACGCCCCGAGCTCTGCCAGTACTCTGAGGAGTGGGAAGGAGCCCAGGCCTCCTGCGTGGGCTGCCCCAGAGCCTGGCCCGGGGCGGCTCTGTGGCTCATGCGGGGTAACCCGGAGTCGTCACTGAGCCTCTGCCTCCTCCTCTGTTGCATGGCCCATCCAGCCACCTCCCCAGAGTGCCTGGCGGGCAGCAAGCCACACACTAGACTTTGCCAGGGGTGTGGGGAGGCCAGTGGGGCATAGGCCATTCTCAGGTGGCACCCCATGTGCCTTCAAGAGGAAAGAGCCTGTGGCCACTGTGTAGGGACAAGGTGGCCCGGGATGGCCCGACAGGGGAGACGTTCAAAGCACAGCAACCGGGAGTAGCCGTCCTGTGCTGCAGGGAAGCAGGGCCAGCCCACCCGCTGCAGCAGAAGCAGTGACACAGGCAGGAGGACAGGTCCAGAGGCCAGGCTAGCACACCACAAGTGACCACAAGCTCTCCCCTGCCCCGCAAATGACGATAACCTTGGTCTTCTCAGAGATCATCCAGCACGGCTCCGGGGCAGCGTCCTCCTGCAGCACCTGATGTCTCCCTCTGCCCACAGGTGACCTGGTGTCCCGTGCTATGCACCACCTGCAGCCACTGCATGCCAAGCAGCACGCCAATGGCACGCCCCTGCACCACCGGCAGGGCGCGCTCTACTGGGAGCCCGAGGCGCTGTACACACTCTGCTACTTCATGCACTGCCCACAGATGGAGTGGGAGAACCCCAATGTGGAGCCATCCAAGGTCAGCCTGCAGGTGGAGAGGTAAGTGCCCGGTCCGCAGCCTCTGCCTGGGGCCCCCAGGTGGTGCAGGGTTGTCCGGGTCAGTGGGTCTGCAGAGGCTGCTCCAGGTTGGGATCGGAGGAGCGGGGATCTGCAGAACCCTGCAACTTCCTTGCGCAGATGGCAGCTGGGGGGCACCACATCCTTGGGCAGGGTATGTCCCGTCCTTAGGGGCTACCAGCCTTCAAGAGAGGCAGCTGCACGAGGGTCTCCATGCCGGTCCTTCAGCCCCGGGCTCACTGCTTCCCCCTCCACGGCGTCCACATGGCCGCTTCAAGGATGTGTGAGTGACCTCCGGTCGCTGCAGAGAGCAGGCAGCAGAGCTGGCCATCAGCCCGGTCCTCTCACGAAGGCCCAGGGTCCCTGAACAGGTGCCGTGACCTGTCCATGCCTCAGCTTCTCCATCTGCACTACAGGGCGCAAACTCTTCCTAGAGGTTCTGGGAAGCGCAGTTGCCCGAGCAGTAACAGCCTCCGCTGGGCTTGGGAGACTCCCCTGTTCCGCGATTCCCAGTTCTGAGGCCCGGGCTGCTCTGCTTCCACTGGGATGAGCTGGACCTGCCTGGGATGCTTGCAAAGTGGAGGCTCTGGACTCTACACACAGGGCCGTGGGGGCGCACCTGCGGGGGCTGGGGGTGCGTCTCGTCTTCTAAGAGCCTCGAGTTAGTGGCAGTGCCTCTGTCCGTCTCAAGCTCACAAGTCTAGGCTGAGCAGGAAGTGCCTTGTGCAAAGTGCATGGCCCACACGGAGAGGAGGCGAACGCCCGTGGTCCCTGCCCCTCGGGACCCTCAGCTTTCTGACTGGCCAGCCTCCCTCCAGTCTCCCCAGTCCTAGGCAATGCCAGGTACTGCCGAGCCTCCCCCAGCCACTGCCCTGCCCGCCTGTCCCATCCCCTCTCATACCCAGGCTGGCAGTATCCTTGCAGCATCTGTTCCTCCCACGCACAGTGATTGGAACTTCCACAGGCAACCAGTGTGCACTGTGCCCCGGGCACCAGGACCCGTGAGCCTGTGGGCCGCAGCCCCCCAGTGCAAGGTCAGAGCCTCGCCGTCCTGGGCACTCAGGCTAAACCACCCCAAGTTAAACCAGACCTCCCCAAACTCTTCCTTCTCCCAGTCCCTAAACCAGCACCCTCCTCAGAAAGCAGGGCTCCCTGTGCCCACACATCCAGCCCAGGTGTCACCTCGGTTCCCTCTACCTCTCCACCCTTTCTGTGGCTGCAGCGCAGCCTCTGCTCCTGTCTCCCTGCATGACAGCCCGGTGTCCTCCCGGGGTCATGGGGCTGGCACTGCTGGGACAGAGGGCTTGGAAGGAGGGCCCCCCACCTGCAGTCATGCACACGAACCCCTTTCCCTTCCTCATTTAGTTCTGCATCTGGTCCCAGCTTGAAGCAGCTGGAAGTTCCCAGCCACCCATGAGGGCTCCCAGCCTGAGGGATGCGCTGGGCTTTGAGGAGCGTAGGGAGCGCCCGGCCTCCTCCTTCCCACTCCTCCAAGACTGGGTCTGTGACTGAGCAGATGGCTGTCAGGGTGCTCTGCTCCCCTCGGGCCTGTGCAGAGCTTCTGGGCTGGACTCGGGGCCTCAGGGGACTTGAGCATGGTTCTCAGCTGGGCTCCTAGCAGCAAGTTGCAACCGTGGTTTGTTGTCTGCTATTTCTTGAGCTTCTAAAACTCATCAGGTGCTGAAAACATTTTGATCCTAAAAAAATACCCAGAGCAGAGTGTGGTGGCATGCGCTTCTGTAATCCCAGCCCCCACTCAGGAAGCTGAGGCAGGAGGGTCACTGCAAGTTTGAGGCCAGCCTGGGCTACATCGTGACTTCAGGGGCAGCCTTGTCTCCATAGTGAGACACTGTCTAAAAACAGTAATAATCACTGAGAGAAGTTTTGTAGGATTTAGGATGAAGCTATTTCCCAGATGGAAAATGACCGTCATGAGGATGAGGAGGTCCCCAGAGCTGGGCGCACAGTCCCCTCCCCCGCATGACCACTCCTGGAAATGTCAGTGTTTCTGGGGTGTTACTGGCTGCCGGGATAGCCCATCACTTTCTGCCCCACGTGGGGAAACCAGTGTGGTTGCCATCGGGAGCAGTGGTGCCCCGGAGGGGGCTCTGGGCAGCTCCTACCAGGAAAGACAGAGACCGAAGACCCTGCGTCTGCCCCCGCCACGCCAAGATCCCAGAACTCACCCTACAGAGACGGCCTCGACTGATGGGGCCATGCAGGATGAGCTCGTAGGCGTGCTGTCACCCGTGACGTGACCATGCCACTGATCGCCTGCCACCCGCTGTCAGAGGAGCTGGTGGTGCGGAACAAAGAAGTCTGAGTCATGGAAGAATCAACCTTGGAAGAGCCTGGGTCTGTCCAGCAAGAGAGCAGGACCAGAGGTGAACGGCACCCAGTCCCCTCCCGGGTGGACACCCACGCTCCCCCAGGATCCCGGTCCTGTCGCTCTTCATTGGTGACAGGTGTGGCAACCAGAGAACAAGTGAGGTTGAGCCATGACATCCGCCACAGAGAAGCCAGGGCTCTGCAGAAGGCCCAGGGTGAGCGTCCCGTCCTGCTCTGTCCTTGTCCCCTGGGAATGCCCCTGGGGACACAGGAACAAGACGTGTCCTCCAAACCCTGCTCCATGAACCAGGCTACCAAGCCGGGCCCTGTGGGGCAGCTCTTCCTGTCTCTATCCCGCCTGGGAACCACGTGAAAATCACAGGTAGCAGCTCCAGGTGTTGGGGAGACTGTTTCAAGGACCCCTGCTGAAGCAGCTTCTGCTGCTGTCCTGCAGGGCTGCCTGGCCCGGGGCAGACCTGAGAGAGTAAATGTGGAGCCTGGCTTCAGTCGATTTCAGCCAGGACCAGGCTTCCTGGCCACAGTGCCCCGCCCACACCCAGGGCTGCTCCAGCCCCAGACTGGCACAGATTTGGGGCGCACACCACCGCTGCTGTAGTCAGACACTCTTGGAAAACTTCTGTCAAGGCTACCCTGAGAGCCACATGCTACAGTTACACACACGCCTGTCCTTGCAGGGGGCCAGGGGCAGGAGGAGTCTGCCTGGGGGCAGCCTGTACCACAGAGTCCTCCCGTGTGGGACTCCAGGGCTGCAGGCAGCCTGGGAAGCTGCACGTCCTCGTCACTACCAGGTTGGTCTGTTTAACTGAGGAGGGGGGCGCCCACCCACGATAACCAGCTCCAAAGCGACATCTGAAAGTGTGACCAGCTTGTGTGTGGCGTGGCCTGCTGCAGCCATCCAGGGTACAAGTTGTCTTCGTCCCCACAGTTCCAGGTGCAGGTGACAGTCCGTGGCAGGGTGCAGAGATGAGCAGGGGTGCCCTGGGCTCCCACCGCTTTCCCCGGTTAGTGGGCACCCCCACGCAGCCTGACCCTTTGTGCGCCAGTTCCTCTCAGCTGTTTTTGCTGTGGCAGTGGATTCGCTGTCACGGGGACTTCAAAGTCCACAGCCTGAACGTACGATTTGGGCCTGACCACAGAACAGTCACAGGCTATCATGGGAGTCGTAACCCTCATTTCCAAAAACCGGAGCTAGAGTTGAATATTTAAATTAACCGAGTGCACAGATTTCCTAGGGTTGTGTGTACAGGACAGGAGGCGATGAATGATAATTCACAAGCTTTTTTCCAGTGACTCAAACCAACCCAGAGGTGAGGAGCTCGCCCGTGGCCACAGAGCCCAAGGTGGACACTGCAGTGTGAACCCCTGGAGCAAGCCCCAGCCCGGGGCTCCGGGTCCTGAGCTGTCCTGCTGTCCCCCGCCGAGGGCCCGGAGGAAAGATGGCATCTTGAATCCATCAGATACTTTCCACAATCCCAGGCCCGTCTACAGAGCAGGAGATGAATACACTGATTAAATAAGGTGTGAAGGACACAGCATCTGAGGGCTCGCACCTAGGCGTGTACGCGAGCACAGGCGCGGGCCTCTGTGAGGTGCGTCCTCCGATCTCGGCTTCCACACTGGTGCACAAGGGTTGGGGTTGTGTCCACTTGCAGGGACCAGACCTCCCCACCCCCAGCTTTGTGGCTCTGCTTTCCAGAGCACCCTCAAAGGTGTAATTTTCAACAGCTCTGTCACTGGAGAAGGAATTTAAAGTCAAAGCTCAGTGCTTCCTGCGCAGACTAAGGGGCGGGAAGGCCAGAGGCAGGGCCAGGATCGGCACACTCGCAGAGGACTCACAAGGCAGCGTTCCAGGCCCCGCCTCAGAACACACTCCCCCATGGAGCAGGGTCGGGATCGCCTCGGGATCTGCCCAGCAGCTGCTTCCCTGGAATCCCCGCCTGCCATCTGAGGCAGTGCCAGTGATGCCCGGGAGCAGGGGGCTGCACAGTAAGCGCTCCGCGACCACTCCGCCGGAGAACTGAACTGCGCGGGTCTGACCGCTGGGTGTGCCGTCTCCTGGCTGCCGTCCACCCCGGTCCAGACCAGCCTCTCCCCGATGCTGGTGCCTGTGACCCAAGCCCTGCCCTGCAGGAGGCGGGCGACCGAGCCGGTGCTCACAGCACCTCTCTGGCTCTGGCAGCCCTACCTCCCCCCACTTCCCAGCTGGGGAGCTAAAGCTGGGCGCAACAGGACAGGACTATAGCCGCAGCGCTCGGGAGGCCGGGACAGGGAAAGTGCAGCAAGCCCAAGGCCACGTTGTGAGTTCAGGTCTGGACTCAACTACACAGCGAGACTGCCTCAAAGAACCAAAACCAAAGCAGCGTCCGCCAGACTGTCTCCGTCTCAGTCCTCTGAGGTCTGCAGATAAGAGGCTCAGGTACTCAGGCTTGGGAGCCACCCTGGGCCAGCTCTGAGCATCCCATGTAATGATCACCATCCTTCTGCCATGTCGGGGACAGGAAAGGATGGCAGGTGTTGTCAGTGGTCTCCTGAGCTGGCACTGCTTGGTGCTGTTCTCAGCCCCTAGGGTGCAGGGCTGTCAGCCTAGTCCCAGCCCGGGGCCTGGGCAGGGTGGCACCTAAGGACAGTACCGTCCCAGGCACAGGTCTCCACGCCAGGGGCTAGCTTGCTTGGGTTTTACACTAGCCTGGCAGCCTCCAGCAGCTCCTGTCCAGGACCACCTCCCCGCATCGTGAGGAAAGGAGACGAAATCATTACTTTCGGACCAGAGACCCGAAACTAGACCTTCCTGGGCCTGGGCCGTCACCCGGAGGCACATAGAGGACCCCAGCCCCCAGCTCTTATTACATGCTTCAGAGCAACACTGTGGGGCAGTGTGGGGACGGATAATTCTGCCACTGCAGAAACTTCTGGGGCCACAGCAGCCGTCCCAGGCAGGAAGGGCCCTCGTAGGAGCAAGGGGACCTCGCAGAGGCCAGAAGCGGCACCCCAGGGTCCTGTACCATGGTCCCCTCAGTCGCCCTGCCTGAGTGTCTCCCAGCACAGCCTTCTTGCTGTATGTCCTGCCCACACACTTGTTCCAGAGGTCTCCAGAATCTGTTGGCGGCCCTGTCCTGTTTGTTGTCCCTGTCCCTGTCCCAGTCCCTGTCCTGCTGATGTGAACCTCAGGCCTGGAGAGGGCTCCACATCCAGGCAGGGCAGAGCTGGGATGCAGAGCTGCATCCAGGGTACCCCTCCAGCCCCAGGCCACGGCTGTGGACAGGGAGGCCGCTGGCCACGCTGGCCACTAGGAGCCCTCCCTCCCAGGAGCTTCCATGCTTAGGTCTGCGTCCGTTCTACCTTTTTCTTTCTAGCTTTTTCCTTGCCTGAGGCCTCAACATGTAACAATAATCAAGCCAACACCTCTGATGGGTAGCAGCGAAAACCAATGAGAAAGCTCGCCTCCTGAGGGGCCGTGTAGGTAGCTCTGCCTCTGGCCTCTGCTTTACCTGACAGATGATAACTGAACACATCTGAGGGGCATGTTACATGGCTTTGTTTCTAGTAATTAGTATGGCTGTGATCTCAGATAGTTGCCATTTTTTGTGGTAAGAAAACTTAAAATCCTCTCTTTTGGCAGTTTTGAAGTATATAATGCATAATTATTAACTGGAGTCTCTGCATGGTACAGTAAAGCCCCAGAACTAGCCCCAGACCTCATCTAACTTTCGGTCCTCCTGCCTCAGCCTCCCAGAGCACACACCTACAGAGCCCACCTTTTAAATCTTCCTTTGCTGGGGTCGCAGGTCAGCTGAGTGGGCTGGCCACGTGCCGGTGTGATCTGACCCATGCTGAAATGCTGCCCTGAGCCTCCCCACCCACTAGCTGCAGGTGCTGGGCCACGGGTGTCAGGAGCCTGCCGGAGGACAGGGGCCTGCGGTGTCACCGAGAAGGGGCCAGAGGTTGGGCCGAGGCACACCCTGGGACAGCTATGCAGCCTTCTGCAAGGGCCCCTCAGAATCCCCACAGGCATCCTCCTCCTGTCCTCTGCTGCCTCCCCACACATGCAGGGTGAGGTCAAGGCCCAGGGCTTCCAGCCCACGGAGTCGAGTCCCAAGCTGGGCTGGGTGCCGGAGCCTGGCCCTGTGGTCTAGGCCTGCTCCCCATGTTTTCACTGATGGCTGTGAGCTCTCCCAGGCAGAGACTGCACACCGGCACCTCACACTGTCCCCAGCTACTCTCCAGGGCTGGCACCCAGAGAGTACCCAGACGGAGTGATGAGGGAGCCCCCGAGAGGTTCCCAGGAGCCCAAGAACAAGTCCCCCTGGCCCTTCCCTACCTGGGGTCCTGGGCGGGGGGGCTCTCTGTGGCCTGGAGCCAGTAGCCCCCTCTGCCAGGCTTCTGCTTTGACACCCAGGACTAATTAACACTCAGGAGGAAAATAGAAAAATAACCCAGGTGAGAACCGGGACTCGCTGGCCCCACCCCCCACCCCTCCAGCGCAGCGGGAGAGCTGTAGCCGGCCAGGGCCCCTGGGTTTTAGGGGTTCTGCGTCCTCCTCCCTCCCTCCATTTTTCTCTCCGGATATCTTCGCAACTAGAACACGAGGAGTTACAAATTCAGATTTCATATTGCTGTGGTCCCTGTTCCCTGGAAATGTGTGTGTGTGTGTGTGTGTGTGTGTGTGTGTTCCTTTTCTAATTTTGGAAAATATAGAAAACAACAGGAAGGAAAATTAAAATTAGCCACCATTCTGCTTACCAAGAGGTAGCCAAAATGAGCGTTTAGTGCATTTTCTTGCCTGCTCTAATAGATAGGGAAAGCTTTTAAATTCACTGTACAGCATGTAGATCATTTTGTAGTTCTGTTTTATTTCACTTAATAATTTACTATGAGCATTTCCTGCCCGGCTGCAGCACCCCCAGCTCATCGTTTTTAATGACTGCATAATACTCCACCCTTCCATGCACTGCAGTTGCCTAAAGGTTCCGGGCTGCTGGTTGTTGGCGCTCCTTCCAGGTTCGAGACGCTGCTCTTCCCAATCTACGAGCAGTGGTGTGCTGCAGCACCTGCGGACGTGCCGAGTGTGGCATGCTCGGGGTGGAGGGGTGAGGGCACAGGGCACTGGCCTCTGCCAAGGCGCCAGGCCTCCCAGCCCTGAGCCTTCTTCTGAGGTGAATGAACCAGGTGCCCTGGTCCCTGGGTCCCTGTGAAGCTGGGGGAGGACAGACCGAGTCCAGGAAGGCCCTGAGAGTCACCCAGCATCATGCCAGGATGGCAGGAGAGGCATGTGGAGCTGGGCCGCCCTGGGGGCTCCAAGAGGCTCCCCCACCCATCACTACTGTGGAAGCAGCATCGACCTTGCTCTTGGCCAGGTCTGCAGCGAGAAGGCTCTGAGGGTCCGCAGGGATTATCTGGTGTTTGGCTTTTCCTAAGTTGATTCTCCCTTGGTGATCTGCGACGTGTTTCTGCCATGGATGAGAAACCCTGCTGCACTGTCCAGTGCGTGAGGCATCAGGCAGGACTCGCTGGCAGGTCCAGGCCTGCCCGGGAAGGTCACCAAGGTGCTAGCAGCAAGAAGTGCACATCTTCTGAGGGCCAGCTCACGGCCAGGCTGGCACGCGCCCTGCTACGGCTGCCTTCCCCAGCGTCCACCTCCGAGGCAGCCCAGCTTGGGCAGCAGGGGGTGGGAAAAGCAAGAAACAGGTGCTTCCGCGTCCACCACCCGCTGTCCCGCTGTCCCCCCACAGGTCCTGCCTCGGTCCTGGAGCGTGTTCTGGGCACTGCGCCCCAGCTTCTGCCTGTTCTCTCATGCCTGCCTCCTGCTGGCCGCTGCGTGCCTCAAGCCAGTGGGCAGAACTCGTTCAGATGGGCACACAGGGGCCATGGAGGACAAGGACACTTCTTGCAGTTGGGGCTGCCCTGGAAAGTCTGCCGGGGCGCCGCTAATCCTGCTGGACTGGACATGAGGACCAGGCTCTAAGGCCCTTCCCCGAGGAGATCGTCCTCGGGAGCGGCAGCACTCGCCGTGCCACGAACCCATTACAGGGACTCCCCCATGTCACCTGCCTCTCCGCAGCGACCTCTGCTGCCCGCACTGTGTTCTTGAAGTGTCTCCCTCCCTCTCTGGGCCGCCCTTGCCGCAGCCTGTTGTAGACCCCATCATCCCCTCGCCAGCAGCCTCCGAGGCTGTGTGGAGCTTTCTGTACTTGGCCCGGAGCTGGTCGAGGACGGGGTCTCCAGGAGCAGAACTGCTGCCGAGCTGTGCTCGTGTTACCCCACCGTTCGGAGCGCTCAGAGCCTCTGCCCAGCCCAGCAGGCCTGCCCTCCACGACCTCCCTTCCACCCAAGGAGGCGGATTGTGATGGACCAGGCATGGAGGAGCAGCCGATTCAGGTGGCGCAGTCAGGACCGGCTTCTTGAGGAGGCCAGCATCTGAGCAGAGAGAGAGAAAGGGAGGCGGCCAGCCAGGAGGACGTCTGAGGCCAGGCCTTGCCAGGCAGAGGGGCGGTGAGTGCAGAGGCCCAGGGCAGGACCCGGGCGTGCGAGAGGACCAAGGAGGCCAGGGCCCTGCAGGAGAGGACAGCGGCAGGAGGAGAAGCCCAAGGTGGGCGAGACCTGCTCCTGCTGAGGCTTTGAGGCATGCAGAGGAGTTCAGCTGGCAAGAATTTCAAGAAAGTTAGTTCAGGGGATTCTTGAGGTGGTAGCCTGTCTGCCCTTATTGCCGCAGCACGAGAGCCACGACGACCTCAGGCCCATGTGAGTTTGCCTGGAACAGAAGCTTCCTGGCTACGATCTCATGGCCAGCGCTGTGTCAGGGGCGGCTCAGGTGCAGGAGGACCTGGCCCTCCAGGGGAAAGCCTGGCCCAGCCTGCCACGTCTGGTTTGCCCCATCTTTCCAGAGCCCGAGGCCCTTGGGGACCCCTCAAAGGCATCTAGGCTTGCTTGGAACCTAGTTTTTGAGCCAAGCTTGCTTCTCATGAGCTCCTGAGTGTGTACAAGTGAAGTGAGCAGCCACACACATATGCTGTTTGCTGTCTTCGTCACTTTACGTCACCTTCATGCTAGTCCCCGTGGCTATCCCCCAAGAAGAGTGGGAAGCCCTCCAGCCATCTGACCAGCATCCAGCCCTGCACCCAGAGATCATTCACCAAACTTTAGGCCTTCCCTGCAAGGAGAGGAAGGGAGCCGGGCGCAGTGACCCTTCCTGAGCCACAGGGAGAGGAAGCAACAGACCAGCCTTTGCCTGAAATGACCTGTGGGATGGTGACAAGTGTCTGTGTGTGGGTCAGAGGGCACAAACGTGAACAGTTCCTGCGCAGTCACTTGAGTTCTGACTTCCCGCCATGTGGCTGGGACAGTGGCGAAGACCAGCTTCTACCCCCATCTAAACAGCGCCGCACACAGTGCCACGTGCAGGATGCCACAGAGGCAGGGACACGTGGCCAGCAGGGCTGGGGGCATCTTGGGGATGCTGCCTAGAGGAGGTGACACTTGGTCAGTATCTTGAAAGGCAGGTGGGACTTTTCTGGGTGGAGGAAGATGCACAGTGATGGTGAAGCGGTGTCCCCAGCGGCTGGTGTCGTGAGCAGGGTGTGCTGGAGCTAAGCAGGCACAGACAAGACCCAGAGGCCAGGACGCAGATGCAGCCAGTCACAGGTGGTCCACCTGGGGCACTTCCTCTGTCACATGCCAGTCCCTGCAGTGGCCGTCTCACACCAGCAGCATGTGCAAGGGCTGAGGAGAGAAGCGGGGAAGGAGTCGTCTCAGTGAGACAGCCCCGCTCCTGAATCCCTAAGTAGAATCAGCATTTCAACACAGTCCCCGGAGCTTTCTGGGCATTCACCTTGAAGAGTGGCACCTTCCTCTCCCAGGGAGCTCAGGCCTCACACAGTAGGGCCATCGCCATGGCAACCAGCCTGACTACCTCTTACCCTGCCGTCCTCCTGTGCTGATGCCCACAGATGCAGTGGGTACCATAAGTATTGCTATAGAAACCAGTATATATTGTCTGCTATCAGTTTGGCGGCTTTTCCTTCCCTCCCCGTCCCCAGAACAATGAGCTCCTTGAACCACAGTCAGACATCTCACTCTTCTCCAGCCTGAGAGACGAGACCAATGAGGGCGGCAGTGGGAGTCTGTGGGTGCTGAAGGAGAGGCTGCGCCGGCCATGGAGCTTTGCTCCCATCTGGACAAAGGCAAGTCCAGGCCACCTCCTCCAGCCAGTAGAGAGGGATGTTGGGACAAAATGCGTGCTCAGTGCCCGCATCCTCCTCCATCTCCCAGCGATAGAGGCATCCCAGCCCACCCTTACAGTCAGAGAGCTCATTCCATGCACTTGCTATCAAACATCAGTACACACCTGTAAAACAACAGCAACAGCTGTTCACAGTTCTAGACACCAAGAATCTGAACTCAGGCTTCCGGGATGAAGCGCAGGTGCTGCAGGGCTGGTTCCTTTGGCAGGCATCGGGGTGGATCCATCTCCTGCCCGGCCAGCTCCAGCGGCCGCGGAGCCCTCGGCCCCACCTTCCTCATGCCCTCTGAGGCTACACATCCTCTTTATTCAGGGGCCTTCCCGCTCCTCCTGGTCCCATCCCTGTGGTAGGATCTGGGGCCTCCTGTCTAACACGGGGTCATCTCTTCAAGATTCTTACAGCCATCGTGTGTGCAAAAGAAGTTTTGCCAGCTCGCAAGCAGGTCCAGGGAGCAGGCTGGGACGTCTTTGGGGCCTTTATTCAGCCAGCCTCACCCTCTTTAGCAAACTCCGCCATGCCCCCCATTTTTCCAGTAGAGCACAGGCACAGCCTTTGAAGTACGTGGTTCAGTGCCATGCTGTGTCGCGTCTGGTTTTGATGCTCTAATAAAACGCCTCAGACTGAGTGCCTTACAGACAAGGGTCCCGAGGCTGGAAGCCTGCAGGGCGGTGCAGGGCGAATGGCTCTCTGCTTCTAAGATGGCGCTGTGGGCTGTGTCCTGCAGAGGGAGAGAAAGTGGTGGGAGGGCGGAAGCGCGCGCTCCAAGTCCTAATGCCCCTCACAGCAGCAGAGCCCTTTGTTCACAGACCATGAACTGTTGCTTTGGGGATTTCTAACAGGAATTCTGGGGAGGCACCCTAACCTGTTTTGTGAGAGGATCCTATCTTCTAATCTCCCCAGAATTTCTCTTCCTGTCTTCTCTGGACCACACCTCAGACCCTTTCCAAGCCCCCAGGCACATGGTTGGTCCAATAGACTCAAAGAACATTAGATTTGGTAGGAACCAAGCAAATGTTGACCAGCTCTAACCAACCAGCTGATTTGTCAATAAAGCTTTATTGGCACACAGCCCTGCTTGCTCATTTAGGTGTGGGCTGTAGCTGCCTTCTGTATGGCGTAGCTCAGTACTTCGGCTGTAGTATGGCTGAAAAGTCTAATGTGTCTGCTAGCCGTCCATTTACAGAACTGGCTTGGAATCCCTGGAAGAGGTCCCCCGATCCAAACCCACTTTGCCGAGGAAGATACTTGATCAGAGTTAACAAGCCCGGCTTGTTCCAGGATTCTCAGAATGCAGAGTTCCAGGGGCCCCGTCCCAAGTCCTGCTGAGCCAGCGCTTGGTGTGAGATCGGGCCCGTTGCAAACCTGGCTAAACCGTGCGCTGCCTGGCTGCTTCTGGGCTGTATCCATGCAAACGACTTCAGATCACAGTAGGCACCAGAGAAACGATATTCTTTTGAAATACACATAAGGGGAAAGTGATCTGTGTTATTTTCTGAGCATTCTACACCTTCTTCTTGACTCAAGGCCTAGAATTCTTTCCTGTTTCCAACTCCTCCAAAGAAAAATCACAAATGATGCTACTTTCCTGCTCTGAGCAAGATGAGACTTAATGAGTGGCTAGCAAAGAATTCATGAGCTTATAAACTATTGAGGTCAGAGTGATGACAGGGAGACTTGAAAGAAGAAAAGATGTACAGAGAAAATCGTGGGCAAGCCGGACTCCTGGATTGAGGGGAGGGAACCAGCAGTCCTGGTCCCCGAGTCCTCAGGAGGTTCCGCGAGGTCTTGGCCAGCTAATTGATATTTATCAGTCATCGCTGCTGCCCTCAGGCCTGGGCCATCAAGGCAGCAGTTCATTGGTGGCATAGCCACCAGGCCCTGGAGCAGGGGCTGTGCTTGGGGCCTCTGGGCCAGGAAAGAGGAGAAGGAGCCTCTGAGGACAACCAGGGGAGTCCTGGCCACTGGGGCTAGTTCCGAGGGTGACAGAGACACAGTGACCGAAATAAATCCTGCTTCACCTGAGACGGTGTGATCCAATTCCATTTCCAGCTGGTATGTGTTTATTGAATGCCTGATTCAGTTCAGGTGATGGCCCGGCGACAAGGGAGGTCACCGAGCCCAAGAGCCTGATCATATTAGCTTGGGACAAAACTGGTGTCTTAGTCCATTTGGTGAGCAGGTATCTATGGAGTGCCCACCCCTGCCAGGCCTGTCCAGGGCAGTGGCAGGAGCAGCACAGCCTGGCACCCCAGGCCCTTGCCCCTCTGGGGTTTGTGTGCGGATGGCGCCCTGGGGCTGGTGGTGTTACTGAGAAAGGCACTGAGGGAGCCCAGGGATCTGCAGTGGGGCTTGCGATGTTTACAGGGCCAGAGGCGTACCACACAGCCCCACTGAGCCTGCCCAGATGGTTCCCTGGGGTACCAGGTGCATGTTGGAAAACTGGAACAGAGAACAACCATATCTTTGGGGCTGCAGTGCACAACCCGTGTGGGCCCACAGCCCGGGTTGGACAACAGCTCTCCGCGCCCTGCCTCTGCGCCTTACCTTCAGTGAGTGTGGGCCCCCCTCTGTGCAGCGGGTGCACACACCTAGCTCCGAGGTGGGCCCAGGCACATGGTTGAAATGTGGGATGGGCTTGACAGAGAAGAATACAGAGTTGGGATTGCTGCTTACCGGCGGGAGTGGCCCGGAATGCATCTGCGGTCCCCCTTCTCCCAGGCGCCCTGGCCTAGCTCTGGGTGTTTCTCAAACTGTGGTCCCAGGACCCCCGAGTCAGAGTCATAGGCAGGGTCTTGATTCAAGTTGTGGGCTTGGACTCTGCGCAGGCTGCGTTGCTGGAGTGGCCCGGAACTGCATGTTAGGCCCCAGACATTGGCATCCTGGACATAGAACTGCCAGGATCAGGGGTTGGGCTGGGCTCTGCACTGTAGGGAGCCCCAGGTAACTCTGAGGTGCCTTTTCTTAGTGTCCTTTATTTTTAAAAGAGAGTACAATTAAAATACAAAAAATTGCAAGGGATACAGAATTTCGGTTAACAAAGTAATATGAATTTCACAGTATTTGTGACCAATACTGTTGTCTTCCAACCAGGAAATCAGCTGTGTACCCTGTAAAACTGCCTTCGCTTTCCTTCCAAGAACCCCAGGGTGGGTTGGGTGTCCCCGGAGCGTGTCCCCTGTGCCCTAATCCTTAATCAATCCAGGGCAGCTTTCCCAGGGCTGGAATGGGAGAAGCTCCAGCGTCAGGACCCCAGGGGAACCTAAAGCACCACAGTATGGGGTGGCCAAGAGCCCGAGCCTAGCTTGCTGCTGTCATCAGGCTTGGCCTGGGTGCCCGGCCAGGTGGGAGGGACACCCGGACACCTGGGATTGGGCACCGACCGATCCGGGAGCCCACATCTCTCTGTGCCCCTGTGCTCCAAATGACGCATCATCTCCCTCCACACGGTCGCTTGGCGAGATAGTCACTCGGGTGTCCCCGGAGCAGGGATGAAGAGACCCAGGCCCCCAGATGACGCGGAGTCTGCCCCTGGGTCCCCCGCGGGGTCGGGCTGCCTGGGGAGGCTGTCGCCGGCCTGCGGGGTCCCAAGGCACGGGCTGGAGAAGGGAACAGGGTGGGGGTGGGGGTGGGGGTGGGGGTGAGATACCCGCGGGCGCCCTTCTCACCCCCGTGTCCTCCCCCCAGGCCCTTCCTCGTGCTGCCGCCGCTGATGGAGTGGATCCGGGTCGCTGTGGCGCACGCCGGCCACCGCCGCAGCTTCTCTCTGGACAGCGACGACGTCCGCCAGGCGGCCCGGCTCCTGCTGCCCGGCGTTGACTGCGAGCCCCGCCAGCTCAGGTAGGGGCCGGGTCGGCGGGGGCGGGGACCCGTGGGGGGCGGGACGGAGGCAGGGGACCCGGGGACGGTGGGGGTGGGGGACCAGGGGATGGTGGGAGCGGGAAGGCGGTGGCAGGCGACGGGGAGTGGGGGAAGGGCGCCCGCACAGCCCCCACCTCGCTCAGCCGCGGTCCCCAGTAGCTGAGCTGTCGCGCGCCCAGGTTGCCAAGGGGTGGGGGTGGGGGGGCAAACGGCCGGGTCCCGGGTGATGGCAACGCCCACACGGGCGGGGCGGTGACCGCGTGGCGTGGCTGCTCCTCCGCTGCTTTCCCCTTGCTCCGGCCCCACCGTCATGCGTGTCCGGGGTGGTCTCCAAGTGGAGGGGCTGTGTGCTGTCCCTCAGCGCAGTCTGTAGGTCCTCCGTGTCGCCGCCTGTGTTGGGTTGCTGCTGGGGTGACAGAGGCTGCTCTGGGGCTGCTGCTTAGGCTTGGTTCTGTGCAAACAGAAGCAGTGGAAACCACAACCCCCTCAGGGAGACCGGCCTAGCTTGGCAGAACTAGAAAAGGGTGGGGTGCCTGCACACCGGTTTCCCAGCAGTTTTCCAGGGGTCCCTTCATCCCTGGCCACAGGCAGGAGCCCATGTGGGTAGGGGTGTGGAACCCAGCACACTGGCCCCAGGTCCTGGTAGGCTCTGCCCAGTGGCTCCCATTGGCTGTGAGGCCCATGTTAGGTTAACACGCCCACTTCAAAGACAGGGTAATTGAGGCACAGGTAGGTTAAATACCACGCCATGGAGACTACATCAGGAATGCTCAGGATCTGAAGTCATACCACCTGGACCCTGTGCCCAAAGTCTAGCCACTGGGCTGTCCTCGGAGTGTCAGTCTAGGCAGTTTGTGGCTGTGCCACCAGCCTTCCCTGTCCCCTAGAACAGCAGCAGGTCTCAGGGCAGCTGGGAATAGCCATTTGTTGGCAGCAGCCAGATGTGTGTATTTGTGACTGGCCTTGGCCGCAGGCAGTTAGCTACCTCTAGTCACCTTAGAGGTTAGGGCCATGCGGGGCTCAAGGCAAGGGTTCCAGGGAGGAGGTCCTGGGGGCTCAGCCTCTGCCCACCTCAGCTCATTCCCCAGGTGTCCAGGATGCTCCAGCTCTCTGCTGACATAAGATCAGGACTTCTGGGGCAGGGAAAGTGTGATAGTGTCCTTGTCAGTCTTTGAGCTGTCGAGAAGCTCCTCAGCGTAAAGACCAGGCGCCTCTAGCCCACCACCTGGGTGCACACACTGCTGCTCTTGTCTTGCTGGCCAAGTTACCTCAGGGCTTCCCCACGAGTAACATGGAGATATGAATGGGGGTCCAGGCAAGCTCAGGGTGAGCTTGGGAAGCCCATGCAACTGCAAAGACCACAACTGGAAACAGTTGACCAAGGCCCGGAGACAGTCGGTGGCACCGCCCACTGCAGAGGAGCACACCAAGGCCCATAGACAGTCGGTGGCACCGCCCACTGCAGAGGAGCACACCAAGGCCCAGAGACGGTGGCACCGCCCACTGCAGAGGAGCACACCAAGGCCCAGAGACAGTCGGTGGCACCGCCCA
>NDGN010846261.1:0-15667 GCA_002564285.1 Tympanoctomys barrerae | reverse complement strand
GGGGGGGGTGGAAGGCGGAAGCGGGCGCCATCTTTAGGGCACGGCAGCACGCAGCTCTCCACAAAAAAGTTCCTTCTCACCAAAATGTTTTCAGTGGACTGGAGATGAAGCTTGTGCAGAGAGCCACTTAACATATGTAGCACCTGGAGTTTGATCTCTCCCTTCCCCAAGCAAAGTTTTTGCTAAGTCATGCTTATCTTTGAATTTGCAAAGGAAACCCTGCTGTTGATTTTGCTGGGGTGGCTTCTTCTTTCTGGAATTTCTGGCTCTATCCAGTTCCAAATACCAAGAGTACAGAGCACAGGCAAGCATGGTACATAGTCCAATGGCTCAAGGATGAGGGCTCGGCCCAGGCTAGCATGTGTTGGTTCAGTTCTCAGGCTAGCATGTGTTGGTTCAGTTCTCTCTCTGGAGCCAGTTTCCTGAACCTTCAACCTGTGCCCACCTTGTAATGCTCTCAAGATTAATGGGGTAAGTCAGGGCTTTCACAGTTGGAGTTGAAAGGGAGGTGATAAATATCCTGCAGAGCGCCAGGTGTCTATGTGTCAGTGCAGTGCGTAGCAGCCCAGGTTGGTGCTGAACTGAAGATTTCTCGACATATTGAAAGGAAGGAAGGAAGGAAGGAAGGAAGGAAGGAAGGAAGGAAGAGAAAAGGAAAGAAAAATACTCAGACAACCAGATCAGATGGGGGCACTTCTTCCAGATGGTGTTCTTGAGACCTGGGCTTAGGTCCCAGGAGGACACAGCTGCACTTTCACAGCAGCCTCCAGAGCCCAGGATGTGCTAGGGTGCAACATCTGTAGAGACACCGAAGTAGAAGGCAGGAAGAAGAGAAGTGTTTAGGCATAAATCTGAGAGGAGAGGAGAGAATCAGGAAGTCCAGGTGCAGAGTGAGCTCAGAAATAAAGATCAGACCAAAGCAGGGAGCTCAGAATTCTGATTCTTTTTTTTTTTTTTTTTTTGTGGCAGAACCAGGGATTGAACTCAGGCCCTTGCGCTTGCTAGGCAAGTGCTTATTCTACTGAGCTCTCTCCCCAGCCCCAGAATTCTGATTCTTAATTAGAATCAATTTTGGAATAAAATACAGAATCTTGATTAGACATTCAGAAAGAGCCATAGACAATGGAGTGGACAGAAGTATATTGTGCAGGGAAGTTCAGTACAAACACAAAACATATTTGTTCCACAGAGCACACACATATGCACAAAGGTTGCCGGCTAGCTCCTTCTTGATTGAGGTTTCAGAGCTGCTACTGCTGTCGAGGAGCGGGACATTCCGTAGACAGCAGCCAGGTCAGCTAGGGCAGAGAAGTCTGTGCCAAGTCTGTGTGTGGCTCCCATCCCATAGCCACTTTGCTAATGGACTCTGTGCAACCCTTCCTTGGCTGAGCAAAGACCCATTCAGGAGTGGGAAGACCTGATTTGACAACATCCTCAGTGGTGAGGGATTTCCTGTGCGCATTCCTATAGAGCCACAATGCTGTCTTGCTGTGTTATGCCAAAAGAGCCATGCATCTACGCATCCTTGCATCCATCCATGTATCCTTCGATCTGTGCAGCCGTCCTTCCATCCATGCATCCATGCATCCTTCAATCTGTGCAGCCGTCCTTCCATCCATGCCTCCATGCATCCATCCATGCATCCTTCAATCTGTGCAGCCGTCCTTCCATCAATGCATCCATCCATGCATCCATCTATCCATCCATCCATCCATAAATCCACGCATCCATGTGCCCATATATCTCTCCTTTATAATTCGTTATGAATCTCCAACCATTAATTCCGATCATCTGGCTCAAGTTTTTGCATGATAGAAAGTAAAAAGCAAGACAGATGGAGAAGGAGGAATAGAGAAAAAGAGAGGCAAGGTGAGACAAGACAGATTAAGAGAGAGGTGAGCGGTGAGAAGGCAGACAGCTTGGCTAGCTAGAAAGAAAAAAGCAAGGTGAGGACAGAGAGAAGGACAAGAAGAAGGGAAGAATGGCAGAAAATGGCATAAAACTGTCACTTCAGCTCACTCCTTCCAGGCCAAGTGGCTAATTACTATTTGTATCACCCAAATTTTTCCTACCAGGAGGATTTCCATCAACTCCTGTTCTACCCTGGGAGTGGCTGGTGGCCCCGAAGCAGGTCTCTTCTCCCTGACAGAAGCACTCTGGTCACAGTGGCTCCTTCCTATCTGCAGGGTCTGTCACTAGGCAGCTGTCATGGGGCTGGGCCAGGCTGACCCCTTGGGTTTTAAGACAGTAATAAAGGTCTCTGCACACTGAGCACCAGCATGGTGCCCACAATACGTCCTCATGCATGGAGGACACACAGGGAGCTGTCTGTGCCAGGTGAGGGGCAGCTGCCTTTCATGTTCTCTGCACACTGGATTAGGGGAAAGAAGCTGCTGGCTCAGGAACCACTATCAGGTACCAGAGTCGGTGCTGATTCTCTCTAGAAAAGGATTATAGCTAGGACAGCAGCTGCAATTAGAGTTAGCTGATAGCTCCTGATAATCCACTGTTTGTGGTCTGGATCTAACTGACTTCTGTACTTGTTACCCTGGGGGTAGGTAATAAGAGTTATCATTTATAGAAGAGTGTTCTAATTATTTTCCAGTTTCTTTCTTTCTTTTTTTTTTTTTTTTTTTCTATAGTAATAGAATAGAGTCCTTGTTGCAGTTTGTTACATGGTCACTGGTCAATGTCCTTGACAGAGAAGTATTCACATGACTACATCCTGGCTCAGAGGATATGAGTTCCAGATAGGGGTGTGTGTGTGTGTGTGTGTGTGTGTGTGTGTGGTGTGTGTGTGTGTGTGTGTGTGTGTAGAGGCCACAGAGTGCTTTGATCTCCTTTTTGATTCCTGCTACCTAGAGTGAGGCCATGCTAGCTGCATTCTTGGAGTTCAAAAGCCACAGGAAGTAGATATGACAGCTTTGGTGACTGGTTCAGATGATGAAAAAGTTCAAAGGTTGGGAAATTGGAAAGAAGAGCTGGCTGGGAAGATGCTTCGGTACAGCTGGAATAGAGCAAAGAGAACAGTATCCTAGAGAACAAGACAAGAAAGGGAGTCAAAATGGGTGCTCAGCCCAGCACAGCGTCATGCCTCGGAGGCCCCTAGCACTCTGGGTGGCTGAGGCAAGAGGATCCCAAGTTCGAGTCCAGTCTGGACAGCATAAGGACTTACTAAGATTCTGAATCAAAATTAAAACAAAAATGTTTTAAAAGGGCTGGAAATATAGCTCAGTGAGAAATACCTGGGTTCAATCCCTAGTACTGCAAGATAAATAAACAAAAAAAGTTTTGGGTTTTTTTTTTTCTTTTGGAGACAGGGTCTTGCTATGTAGTGTAGGCTGGCTTTGAACTCACTTATGTAGCCCAGGCTGGCCTCTGCCTCAGCCTCTCCAGAGCTGGGATTAAAGTACCACAAAATCTAGCACACAGATTTTAAAACAGTACTTAGCAATATTACGTAATGCTGGTAGGTTGAGTACAACCCAGATTGAGGAATGACTGTTGAATTTGGCAACATGAGATTCATTAGTATCTTGTTTGATGTTTTTTCATGATTAAATTCAAGGTTATGCATTTTGGGCAAGAATTTCACCATATGTTGTATAAAGACAGACATGACTTTCAATACCAGTTACGCTGTTACCTCCATCATAGGTTTCTAGACCGCATATTTAATATTTTCCCCTCAATCTCAATAAGAATTTTATGTGGGTGCACTGTGAGTCTATAACAATATCCTGTCATGAAACTTTGCCGACTGATTTCGGCATTTATTTGGCATTTCTTGCCCACAAACTGTTGTTGCTGTGATACTATGAGTTCTTCTACATTCCTGCTGTCCCCTCGTCCTAACCGGAATCTACCGAGCAGAGAGTGTGCCAGCTGCTGCCCGGGGTATCTGTCATCGTGGTCACCTTTATCCCGGGAGAAACCAAGAGGCCTGTGGAAGGTAGCAGCCTTCTCCAGGAAAAGCTTCAGGTTTTCACGTTGTCTCCTAAATTTCAATGTGCTCCCCTTACCGAGAACCTATCGCCAATGCTTTTGCAGTAGGAGAGACCATAACATGGCCTCCCCGGCGACTGTCTGCAGGAAGTCCTTGAAGAGGCAGGGGAGGTAGAAACGAAATGATAATTTTGCATTCAATTTCAGCTGCCTGTTGGAAGAAGAGAAAGGACACAATTCTCAAACTCAGCATGAGCGAGACCATGACCTTTATGAACTCGGTCCCTTTACATAATCAAACAAAGCCTTTTCACCGCTCTTGGCAGGAGGCTCTGGAGATGCCTTTGACTCAAGAACAAAACTTTGATTTGAAAGGGGTTTGCGTTTCTATTTTCTCTTCCTAGGAGTAGACACCCTAACCTTTCCTTTCTTACCGGAAACCACACGCGCAAGGTGGAGCAGGAAGGGCAGAATCTTTCGTGGGATGAATTCCAAGCGTTTCGCGGTTGGGAAGAGACCGCGCCTCACAATACTTCCCTACAGACAGGCGAGGGCTAGAGGATTTTATTCTCTGTGGCATGGAGAAGGTGACGCTACTGAAACGAAAGGAACCAATCGAGTGCCTGCACACAGGTGGCTGATGGCCAGGCGCCCAGCTATCCCTGTGCCAGCGTGCTTGGCAGCGACTGAGGAGAACATCCTCCTGGAACTCGCTCCTCGGCTGTCACTCTCTAATTCTCCAGGCTTCCCTCATTCAAAACAGACCTGGAGACACACTGCTTGGCTGGCTTCAATCGACGTCTTGCTCGGACTGACCCCCTATGAAGGCAGCATCAGCAAACCTCAGAAGCCTGAGGATGGATTGAGTGTACATTTCCCATGAGACCAGATTCTTTTTCAGGGTAGGTAGAACGCCGTGGGACGGAAGCGAAGAAGAGGAGAAGCCAGGACTGCTGCGAGCGCTCTGTGCACTACTCAGTTTGTTTCCTCTTCTGTCACCTGCCACCTGGTTATCCCCAGCTCCACCTCAATCACTGAAGTCTCAGGGGTTGTTTTTTCAACCCTGCATGGCTGTGAAAGAGAACAGAGAAGCCCACGTTCCGCCTGGCCCTGGGGCTCGCAGCCAGGAGCCGTGTGATCCTGGGGTGACGCTTGACAGCCTGGAGACAGAGGTTTTCCTAAGATCACAAATGAGGAGGCGCTGCTGCCATCCAAGGAGGCTGGGTCAGGGGCACTGCCAGGTCCCCTGCGGTGCATAGGACATCCACACGCAGTAAGCAAGCACCTGACCTTAATGCCAGCGTTTGGAGGGTGAGAAGTAGTGTTTGGGTCCCCTTGCAGTACCTCTCACGCACAACCACGACTGTTCTTTAAAAAGCCAATTGCAAGCTGGGCAATGTAGCTGGCAATCCCAGCGCTTCTGCGGGGGCTGAGGCAGGAGGATCTCAAGTTAGAGCCAAGCCCGGGGATGTTGGAGACTTAGCAAAACCCTGTCTCAAGAATAAAACATTTAGAAAAAGAAGTTGGGAGCTCAATCTGCTGTACCACAAAACAAACAAGACAAACAGCAAATCAAATCTTGTCACTTAAAACCTTTAATAGTTTCCCATTATCCTTAGTACAAAAACCTTAAAAATCCACAACTCCTTGAGCATGTATGATCTGGACATCGCGTTCTGTGCTTCTTTGATCCCACCTAGTAGCCAAATTAATTTCATTCTTGTCTTTTTTTCCCTAGAAACTATCCTGCTTCCTTCTGCTTCGCAGTGGTTTTTGTCATGGTACTGGGAGTTGAATCCAAGGCCTTCACTCTGAGCTATATCACCAGCACTAAATTCTTTTTATTTTGAGACAGAACCTTGCTAAGTCACTAGGTTATCAGGCTGGGCTTGAACCTGTTGGGTTTTGGAAGCTTCACCTCCCGACCACCTGCAGGCAGCAGCCTGGAGCCTGTGTAGGGCTCAGTGGGTCACGTCAGGCTTCTTAGCAGAGGCCCAGCCAAGTGAGCGCAGCGCTGGACGCCCAGGCCCCCATGAAGCTCCCGGCTGTAGGAAGGCGGCCAGATGAGGCGTGCCCTGCAGACCAGCCGATCAGCCAACAGTCACAGCTGTATTCTTTCTGGATCGGCTGAGCTCTCCGTGCTGTGTGGAATTTTCCCTTCTCCCCACAGAGGACTGCTGTCACGCTCTGAGGTTCTGGGTCATAGTTCACTTGGAAGGTTGAGTTGTCCCTCCATCTACGTCATGACCTTGCCCTGCTCTACGGGCCCTTCTACATCACAGCTCGGGGGGGGGGGTTTAATGGGGGGCCCACTCACCCCAAGAGCTGGGATACATTCAAAGGCTGGGAGGGAATGGCTAACATTTACGGCACCCTGTTTTTTTCCACGTTCTAAGAAGGAAACCCTTTAATAAGTTGGGCCTTTCACCAAAGATGCTTCTCTTGCCCCTTCTTCTTGCCCTTCTTCAACTCTTCTGTTCTGTAATTTTTGTTAGTGCATATTTGTTGTACTGCATTCATTGTGGGGAGCTGGTCCCTGCTCAGAACATACCTTAATGCTTTTTACATCTGCCCCCCATCTTTGGTCCCCTTCCCATCTGCAAAAGATTAATCTTCCTGCTTTCTTTTACCTGTATTTTATTTAACTGTTTGTACTTTAAGCTTCTCATATAAGAGAAAGCAATATATATATATATATATATATTTATATAATTTAGTGCAGGGTCCACAGGGTCTCACTATATAGATCAGACTCAGAGTGATCCTCCTGTTCTCAGCCTCCCAAGCAAGGGCTGTGGTGTTGGTGGTATAGTGGTGAGCACAGCTGCCCTCCAAGCACTAGGATTATAGGTGCTCCCTCACAGGGAAGACACCCATTAGTGTGCTGAGGACCCCGCTTCACCTCTACCATTCCCGTTACCTCCAGAGATAATTCTGATAGACAGGAGACCACTCTGTCTTCCACCTGTGTCCAGGGGCTCCACAGAGGACATGGTATATGTATTCCCTTTGGTAGAAGTTTGATGTCTCATCTAAAATCAAGGAAATCACTTCATCTGAGAGACAAAATTTTATGTTACATAAATGGGAGAAAGACAGACACTAAGCAGGGGATAAATCCAGTCCCACGTCCTCAGGATGGACATAGTGGTGCCATCAGCACGTGACATTGCAGTGGCTCTTGCACCATCATGGGTCACCGGCTGAAGAATTGTGGTGATAAATATGACCTGGTGATAAATCCCATTATTTATCTTTATGATGAGTGGTCATATATCTTCCTACTCTTGTCTCTTAAACCTTAGAAAAAGCTTATCAGATTTTATGGGCAGGTGTTTTGTTTTTTTCCAAATGGATACTTTATTAAGTATAAGATATATAAACAATGAGGTAAGCTTGTGGAGAAGCTGACTAAGATATGTAAATGAGAATATCCAAGTAATCATCTAAATCATCTATGTATTTTTTGAAGAATATTTATCAAGGTTATTTACTATGTAACTTTTCCCACGTCATTTGGGAAGTCCTCCACTGTAAAGATAATTCTCTTGTCTGATGACACCCAGCAACCACAGGCATCACTCTGGACCTCCATGCTGGATAAACTCCTTTTCCCCTTGAGCTATTGGCTTCCTTCAGCTCTTCCGACTGAGCATTTCTATTATTTCTGCAGTGTCTGGTGGGCCTGGATACACCAGCACCTTGGATGATTTGCTGCCCCTAGAATGCTGTGCAATTACAGAAGAGTGAGGTGGGATCTCGGCGGATCTCAGAGCTTCTCACACACTGGGTCTAGCATGGTCTCTTCTGTCAGGGAGCCTTATCATTGGTGTCTGTGCCCCGACTGCCTGGACGGCCCAGCTGGCAGACACCATCTTGCTGGCCGTCATGACTCTGGGAAGGGGCAAGTTCTGGAGTGTGAGCAAACTGCGGTGGATCTGGAGTCCCCGGCAGTTGGGGGAGGGCAGGTGAGTTTTTAAAATTTGTTGGATTTTAAAAATCAACCCAACTGTGGGATTAAGGAAAGATGTCACTAGGTCCTCATTCGGTGTTGAGCTGGACAGCACACACAGCACCTTCCTCTATGGCATCCTGTCATCCAGGCTCACAGATTCCTCTAGGCCGGCTGTCTCGCTCCCTCTGAATTTCCCAGAAGCCTGGAGTCAGGGCTTTTCACTCCACATGAGAGTCTTCTCCACAAAGCTGCTGATTGACCCAGCAGAATTCTACCAGGAAGCTGGGCATGAGATCTCCTTGACAGGACTCTAGTTGTGTTCACCTCAGCCAGGAGATTGGGGGTGCTGGTCTCCAGGGCAAGGGAAACCAGGCTACGCCTAATTCTCTGCCTCACTATCCCAAATCTTTGTTCTTCTCCATGGTGGGGAAGGTTTTAGTCTTCTCTCTCATGGAGGGCCGGGGAGCTGGCTCAGTGGAATAAGCGCTTCCCTGGCAAGTGCAAGGGCCTGAGTTCAGTCCCTCGTTCCACCAAAAATAAATAAGTAAATGAAACCACTGTCTCATGGAGGAAAACTCAGTCAGCAGCTGGAGTTCTTGCAAACTCCCCTGTTCATGACACCACCTCTTTTCAAAGGGAAGCCCAGAATTCTACTCCTTTGTCTCTCCTTGGCCTCATATGCTTTCTATGCCAAGTGGGGAAGGAGAGAATGCTGTAGGGGACAAAGAATTCACAGGGATGCCAAAATGACATCATGCTGTTACACAAGGACTGAGAGGTTCTAATACCATTCCCACCGCTACTCAAGAAGACAACAGGCGTGGGGCAGCTGAGCATGTGACACAAGCTCAGACAATTGGCCAAGAACTTCAGAAGCTGTTTAGGGAGGCAGAAGATTCCATTGGAAACCACTGATGGGGAAGAGGGATCCCCCATGCACACACACCACACAATGGTGAGGATTTAAGAAGCTGCTGAGCAGTGTTTAGCCCACGGAGGTCTTCACAGTGTCCACCTCAGCCCTGGGCAAGTGTACAAGTGCTGTGTCCTGTCAGACAAGAGGTAGAGGAGCTGAACACAAACAGAAGTTGCCTAGTAAGTGTACTTGTTCTGGAATTTTCCTAGGGTCTCTACTGGCAAGAGTGCCAAAGGTATCACATTGTCATGGAGACCTAAATAGGCTTTAGAAATGTGGCACTCTGGCCTGATTTCTAGACATTAAAAACAAAAGTTCAGAGCACATAATTAAAAATTCCCAAACTTCTATGCTCATAGGTACCATTAATTAGAAGACCACTAATTACTATGATCACAATACATTATATACATTGAACCCACACCCTAAAATAGTGCCTTTTGAGGGTGGGTAGGGATGGGCAAAGGGAGTGATAAGATGGAAATGACTACAGTACGTGATGTGCACGTGCAAATCTGCCAAAAGGAAACCTCATACGCAATTTTAAAAAGGGGAGAAAAGAAAGCTCATTTCCCAGAGACCATTAGCTACACAGAGATGATGAAATAAATAAGGCATACAAAATAAGGCCTAGCAGCAAGACGGAAGCATTACTATCCACTGTGAGTTTTTGTTTTTGTTTTTGTTTTGGCGGAACCAGGGATTGAACTCAGGCCCTTGCACTTGCCAGACGAGCACTTATTGTACTGATATATCTCCCTGGCCCCGCCACTGTGAATTTTTGGAGTCCTCCAGAATCTAGTAGAGGTGGCAGGCAGGTGAAATGCTCCATATGCCACGTGGCCTTCTGCCCAAAGGCCCACACCCCCGGGAAAGTGGAAGGAATGAAGATCCTCAGGCCCAACAGACCTGCTGATTCGGAAACTGCCAAGCTCTCCAGGAGCTGTCAGGTGGCGGCTGAGACCCATGCAATTTAAAAATTATTTTCGCATTGATTAGTGGATGCATATCAGTGATGCAGATTCATGGATTTCATTTTGTCAGATGTCTTTTCTTTTTCTTTTTTCTTTTTTTGGCTGGCTTAGGCTGCCTTAAGGGCAGGTCTGGCTAGGCACGGGGAGCTGGGGAGCTGGGGATCGAACCGTGGTCCCCTGAACCTGACTAGGTTTGCCCCAGCAGGCGCTTAAACAGCTGAGCTAACCCACAAGCCCCCAACAGCTTCCTGTTCAGTTTCTAACCCTCGTCCGCCCTCACCCTGGAGTCACTGTTGGAGTGACAGCTTTTCTGGGCCATCGCCACCCACAGGGTTCTAGAGGCACATCACACACTGTGTTCATTTTCAATCCCCTCACACTTCTTGCCCCCATGTTTCACAGTTTTGGAGGATTTGGGCATGTAGTATATTCTCATTATTATTTTAGAGCGTGCTCCTATTATTAAAAAGCTTTCTATAATTCAAAATTACTGCTATAGATATATATTTGTGATAGTAGACTGAAGTCTTTGGAACATGTATGTTAAAATAATACCGTTTATTAAAGAAACAAGAATGATATCTATTTTATATAAGGTACATGTTGCTATTGCTGTACATTTTTTTTTCTGCAGCAATAAATCTTAAAATCTTATTTAAATAATTTACACAAGGGCCTGGGAGATGGCTCAGTGGAATAAGCACTTTTCTGGCAAGTGCAAGGGCCTGAGCTCAATCCCCGGTTCCACAAAAAAAAAAAAAAAAAAAAAGAAAGAAAGAATTTAAACAACTTAGTTTTTTTTTTTTTTTTTTTTTTCAGATGAACATTTACTTTTACTTTGGAACCATGAATGCATTGGAAAAATTAGCAAAGGTAAGTGGCTTTTTCAATTATTATTGTTTGGTACAGGGTCTCACTGTGCAGCTTGGTCTCCTAGTAATCCTCCTGTCTCAGCCTCCCCACCCCTGGGATTACAGGCATGAGTCACCATGCCCAGTTTCCATGGTCCGCAAGGCGTGCCCAAGGTTCTGGGGCCCACATGGCATGAGGTACCGGGGGTTGAATGCGAGTCTTTGAACTTCTCAAGCAGGTTCTTAGACTGCCAAGCTGTATCCCTAGCCTGAAAGTGACTTTTGACTTTCAAGATTTTCAACTGAAGAAAAATAAAAATGCTATTTTTTATGTACTTGCTAGTAAAAGCCGGGGTGGTGATGGCCCAGAAAAGCTGTCACTCCAACAGTGACTCCAAGATGAGGGCAAGCAAGGGTTAGAAACTGGACAGGAAGCTCTTGGGGCGGGGGGAGGGTGTAGAAAAGGGTTCTGAGAGTGTGAGGAAGGTGTGCTTCCACCTGAGATCCAGCTTCGCTCAGACCAAATTAAGGCATCCTGGAGACTGGCTGCACTGCTTACGTCACCGCCATTGCTTAGAGGAGAGCTGCACTTCAGGACATGGATGTCCGCCCGAATTGGAAAAGGCAAGCTTGATCCCTGGACACGGAGTCATGGAGAGTTGATGGCATGGGTGATGGTGCTAGTCCACAGATGCTGGGTCACAGACATCTGCAGAGACCTGGCTCATGGGTATACACAGAAGCTGGGTCAGCACACTGTTCTCAGGCCTGGGGAGCACCTCACTTGCTACAGCTGTCTTGGAGCACAAGGAACAGCAGAGGGTATAACCTACGCTCTTCTGTCTGTTCTGTTTATCCATAGCAAATCAATAGGACCAGTCCAGCCTCAAGGGGAGGGGTGACCCGGAGGGAGGCCCAGGAGGGCCATTTCTGAGGCTGCCCTGTCACAACAAAGAACAGGTGTGCTTGTTCTGAGGCATCGGACAGGAAATTCAACATATGCCAGAAGGATAATTTGGGGTGTTAAGTTACCTCTGTTGAGGATTTTCTATGTGCCCATTGTTACAGGATTACTATTATTATTAGACATATTGGGGGTTGAATTCCGGGAGCATTGAGCTACACCCTCAACCTTTTTATTTCATTTTGTGACAGAGTCTCCCTGAATTGTCCAGGCTGGCCTTGAGCTTGTGATTCCCCTGCCTCCGCCTCCCGTGCAGCTGCAATCACAGGTATACACTTCCACACCTGGTTGGGATTAATGATTTTTCAGGTGAATAACCTCATTTGCTTTCCCAGAAGCCTCATGAGGTGAGAAGCCCTACTGGGTGTTGCCTACTGTCCATCCTACTGGCCCAGCCCTCACGTTGCTGTGGCGTCTTTATGGATACAGCTCTGTGTTTCAGGGGCGTGGCTTCAACCACTACAAGCCAGGGACGTCAGGAGCTCTATTCTCTTGCTAGTGCTCAGCTTAGGGAAAAACCTGTGCTCTACTTTTAACCAAGGAGGCAGGCTGGTGGCCTGCTGCAGGGGCTCTTAGGGTTATTTTCCCTTTTCCTTCCTCCTCTCTCCTTTCCATCTCTGCCTAGTGGTATGAGAGGACATGAGCTTTTGCAGCTGTCTTGAGACCAGGAGACAAGGAAACTGATATTCCAAAGGTGACAATAAAATAGTACAAAGTGTCTGGGTCCCCAAAGATGTTATGGAACTAAACCTGGGATAATGGTGCCTCTGAACATAGTATAATTTTGTTCAAGACAGTAGAATTAGGGTAGTGTTCACCGCAAAGCATTAATCTGATATGAGAGGACTCATCACCTTCATTCGGTAGACAAAAATTGGGGACCAAACTGTTTAAAAGAGTTGCTAAGATCACACACATTTTTCCCAGAGCTAGAGCTCTAGCCCAGGACCTTGGATGTTCTAGGCAGGCACTCTACCACTGCACAATGCTTGCAGACTGTTTTAATCCTCAGCACCTGTTTTGCTCACTTTTTTGTTGCAGAGACGCGGTGCGCAGCCCCCACAGCTTCAGGAGGGAGAGATTTATCTCAGTGCATGGTTCAGTGTGCAGCCTGTGGGCTTCAAGGCAGGGAGGCTTCCCAGAAGGGTGTGCCCGAAGAGAGCACTCATGGCCTGGTGACCAGAAAGCAGACAGTGAGCGAGAGACAGAAAGAAAGGGGAGGAACAGGAAGAGAGAAACACTTCCCAGCCACATCTCAGAACCCACCTCGTCAGTCAAATCTACCTTCTAACAGCAGGTAAGCTATGAACTTATCTTTGGACCAATACAAGAGCAGTTACCACGTCCTGATGCTCCAACCACCTGCCGCCCAAAGCCCCACCTACGAACACACAGGGCTTGGGGGGGGGGCACATAAACCATAACAGTTGATAACAAAAACAAATTTTTGAAAAAAAGAAAACTAAAAAAGAAAAGCTAGTGGTAGGTAGCGTCTATATCTATACACATTCAGTTATACCTTGGTTCACAATATTTTATTTCTTTTCAGATGTTTGTATTTATCATCAAATAGAAAATAAGCTCTTTGAAGGCAGAAACAAAGCTCTCTTGGCTTGTCACAGCATGGGGTACACGGTCATGCTTTGTCTAGATAAGAAAAACTGATTGCTAGATGGCCAAATAGAAATCATACACAAACCTTAGAGGAAAAAGCTAAGTAACTCAAAGCTCTCTGTAGAGGTTTTCTTGTCCTTTAAAGGAAAGCTGCCATAAAATTCATAATTGAGTGATTAATAATAAAAAAAACTAAGACACTGAGTCCTGGCTTGAAGCAAAGCAATGGAACACGCCCTAAGTCCTTGCTGAACCAAGCAGAGCCGGGAGCTTCCTCAGGGGTGCTGTGCTGGGTGTGTCGGCTGTGGCAAGTGGAGTGACTGCTCTTGGGGAGGGACATGGGGGCAACAAGCAGCACTCTCCCCCAGCCAAGGGCTATAATCACAGCACACGGAGCCAGTGTTTCAAGAATCTGTAAAAATATTTAGGTCCAAAAAAGTAATTAACAGTTTCAAAATATCAAAGAAGCTCACAATGACTACTTAGAAATGTTTAATTGAATATTTATGCAATATAACCAATCACAAGTTCATTTATTTGACAACTTTAGTGTTTATAAAAGCTGTGTTACTGTTGAAACCATCTCATGAGGTCTGATTTTTCTCTTTGCCCAGGAACTCCCAAACACATAGACCATTGATAGAGCCACCCTCACAAAGTAAAAGTTACTCATAGTCACATATTTTCAAAAATAACATCTCCTTGCAAATGGTTCCAATGAGCTGGACACCTATAATCCCAGCAGAGCCATCGGGCACACCAGGCATGACATGGCACGTAAAGTCACAAGAGACAGCCAAACTGGCTTTTATAACATCAATCCATGGGAGGATTCATCTACCCATGAATACACAGGGCTCCAGACCCACCACTTCCCAAAGGCCCATCTTCAGTACCATTAGAATAATGTAATGGCATAATCCGGGTCTGTGTCTCACAACAATGAAAAATGAAGTTGAGGACAAAGAAGGTAGGTAGAAGGGATGGATTCTTTGTTTGCTTGTTTGAGACAGGGCCTTACTATGTAGTTCACACTGACCTTAAACTCACTATGTAGGTAGCCCAGGCTGGACTGGAACTCCCAGGCAATCTTCCTGCCTCTGCTTCCCAAGTGCTGGGATTACAGGTGCTACCACACCTAGCCAGAGATACATTTATTTCCCTGATACATCAGCTGGGCTCAGGAGTTCAGTTACAAAAACAGAACACTAAGACAGTAGCCTGCAATTTCAAAATCAGGGAAGCACTTTACTACCCAAAAGGACAAATCCCTCATAACTGAAGACACAGATCAGCATCATGGGCCTCATACACAATGCCTAGAATTTATGAAAAAGTAAGAGATTGTTCTAAATGAAATCCAGGCTAACATTTAAAAAAGTACCAGCAGCCAAATCGCATCTAGGCTAGGAGTCAAGAGTGGGCAAACATTACCTCTGCGATTTTGCAGTGGCTGCGAGGCCTTTTCAGCCAGGTTAGATAAAGCTCTAAATTACTGCTCTCCGTGATCCATCAAAGTACTGTCTAGACAAAGGGCGGCCTTTTCTGTTGTGGGAAGCCAGGGGAGGAAAACACTTGGGCCGTATCCTGTTGATATCCTAGGAGCCTCAAAGGCAGGATAAGGCGCTGAGTGCTCGGGTCGGCAGGGCACCAAGCCCGTAACCCTCTCCCTTCCTCCCTCGCCCGCCCGGGAGTCCCGGGGCCAGGTGAGGACACTGCTATTGTTAGACGTAATAGGAGAGCTCTTGGTTGACCCCAAGCGCACAGGAAGCAGCAGTGCAGTGCTTCTCGGCACTCTTGAGTTCATAAAGAAAACGATGGTCCGTTTTCCCCTCCGCGGTCTCCACGCCTTCAGCACGCCTAGTAGGTAGGTTTGGAGGCCGTGCAGTCCATGAAGTGGGTGAGCTGACCCCGTGCCTGAGGAACAGCACCAGAAGGAATGGTGTGAGGATATCATTGGTTTTATGAGGCGGGATTTGCAGAGAGGGACCCTCACGGAGCTTTGGTAGGGGAATAAAACATTGCAGAAGATTTATAGGAGTAAATGTTTCCTTCCATCCCTGGCCCCACTTGCTTTGCAGGCCCCACCCTCAGGCGTGCTGGGCCAGCAAAGGAGTCCAGGTGTAGCGGTGTGTGCCTCTAAGCCCAGCTCTGGGGAGGCTGGAGACAGGAGGATCCCTACGAGTCGGGGCTGTGTAGTGAGACCCTGTACCAAATACACTGAAAAAAGAAAAGAAAAGAAAGAAAAAGGCAAAGGAAATGCTTCCTGGTAGACTATAAAAAGAGACCTACATGTTTAGGGGGAAAGTGTGGGTTCTTGTAGGAGAAGATTCAGCACTGGCAGGGTAATGTACCCTCGGCTGCATCTCAAAAGTCCACGAAGGCGTTGTAAATCTTCCAGTACACATCTCGGACTTTCCGGGCCGGATGAAATAGACCCTGGAGGCA
>NDGN010846215.1:0-10255 GCA_002564285.1 Tympanoctomys barrerae | reverse complement strand
CCAATTTGGTTTGAAACTGTCTCATTGCAATTTGTTTCTCAATAAAATTATGGAAAAAATAAAAAAAAGATCTTAAAAAAAGAAAGGCTATATATATATATATATATATATATATATATATATATTCTCAATTGTGTTACAATTTCTATGACTGGAAGCAACAACCCTATTCCAACCTTTGTGTATTAAATACCCAAGTCCTAAGTGAACGGGTGCATTGACAAAGAGAAAGGTTTTGAAAGTAGTGACTGCAAAAATATTGTTCTTTCTGGCCAAGAACAAAACTACTGTCAGAAAGGAAGTAATATGCTGGCCATTAACCAAACATGGTGGAAACAACTGACCAGGAGCTGAGAACAAAAGAACATCTTTCAAGGTTCTCAAATTGTTCCTGAACAAGACATTCTGAAAGCATTATTTTTCCCCGCATATCTTGAAGATCTTCTTTGACATTCTAAAGATTGTTTTCTTAAAGCTAAATTAGAATAACAATGCACATTTCATAAGTTTTTCCAATAATTATTTTGTACACAGTAGCCTTGTTATGCTAGTTTTAAGAATTATTTTGTGCTTCCTGGGTCTCTTCCTTCCACATTTCCTTCCTTCTGTAGTTGATCAGAGAGCAGATGATTTGAAGAGCAGTGGACGGCTTTGGAATACATTTAATGAATGCCTTGAGCAAAGTGAAGCATGCATAGGACAGAGTAAAAATGAAATCAGAGATCAGGATAGAATGCTATAAGATTATATGTCAATTTATATTCAGCCATTGCAATATGTTGAATTCAGGTGTTTGAGAAGTATTGGCCGCACATAAGTGACCAATTTTGATTTTTGTCAGAATAGGAGTACTTGTGGCTCATGTGGTTGCCGCATGCTGTCTGGCAGTGCTCTTCCATAAGTCAGGCTTCCTACAGGGAGGGAGATTGTTCACACGATGGCCACAAGGAAAGAAGAAGATGGTTCCTTCTCAGAGGACCACCACATCAACATCAGTCCTTACACAGGTCAACATTTTTCACTAGGACATCTAGGAACATTTCAGTGACATCTAGGAACTCACTGTCCAGTGATTCTTCCTTCTTCTTGAGAGCAAAGAGAACATAGTTCGTTCTTTCAGTTGATGGAATCATAGCACCATTAATAACAGATTCAATCCTCCATATGGTTCAGTTTGGTGTTTCCTTCCTTTTTGCTGACAAGGTTACAGATATGTTTTGGAGAGTCACAGAGGGACAGGAATTAGAATAAATTGATAAAACACTATCACTTTCACTAGAAAAGTGCCGAACTGCATATTTAATTAATGTGCATTTGAAAGAGCAATGTAGCATATTAAGTCTTGGTAAAATAAGAAAAAAAAATCACTTAAGGAAGAACACCACTTCTGGGAGATTCCTCTGATCCCAGCAGATAGAGCAGGCTGGCTCTTAGCAGGATCATATGCAATGTAACCCACACCCAAAGGAGAAGGAAAAATTAAAGAACAAATTATAGTCAACACAGCTTTAAGTTGGAATGTATCTTTGAGAGGGATGAAGTATATATCTAGAATTCACAGTGGCTGTACAGTTGAGGAGCCCTTTTCTGCTTATATTCAACCTGGAAGTTGCTCTCTTTTCAAAATGCAGAGAATTCACATTCTCTGGAGGGCAGTTGTGAGCCACAGCTGTGCAGACAGAAGTGACCACTGATACAAGAGGAGGCTTCTGGCATCTTCAGAGCAGCTACAGAAAGCTTTGGTATTGTACACCCTGCACTGAAGAGAGGGGCAGTGGGATAGCTGGAGTAATAAACAGAGTTGCCAAAAGCTCTGGGGTACTCTCATGGGAAAACTGAGTACCCAAGAGGACAGTCTCCAGTTACTCGTGTGACCGAGGCAGAGAACATCACTCTTCTAATCCTGATCAGTTTAGAATGAAAAAGATCATTAACAAAATGGATGAGAGAAAGAAAAAACAGCATTACTACCATGCAATTAGAAACCAGAGACTACAAAGTAAGATTTGCCTAATTTTTAAAAAATACATGAGTAGGTTAACTTTTATAAAATGCATAGAAAATTTCTCTAATTCCTGAAGCTTTGGTGAGAAGGAGGTAATTTGGAGGCAATTTTAGTTCAGTTTCATGGAAACTTTGCCACAGTTATTTTTCCTCAGCCATTATACTTAAGATAATTATGTCAAGCTAGGTAGAATATCCTCAGCTACAGTCCATGTTTTAATGGAAGGATGGCACAACTGTGAATATTTCACATGTGAGTGGGTGGGATTTCTTTCACATGCAATATACAGACACACCATCTTTCCCCTGAAGGCCTGTTCTCTTTCCCTGCCCAATGCTACTGCTTTGGTCCTACAGCTCCTTGAAGGTACCAGTCTTGTAGTTTTAGATGCAATGTGCAAATCTGCAAGGTAGTTTTTAGTGCATTAAGTTCTAGTTCACTTCCCCAACTTCTCATATAATTTGTTCTATTTCACTGATTTATTTCACTGAATACCCCAACCTCTGCCAGTGATAACACATGGGAAGGCATCTTAAGGTGTTGTACAAGAGAAGATGTGGAGTGAGTGGGGAAGGGAAGGAAGGAAAGCTGTATTCCTGAAAGAGAAACCCAGAAGAGAGTTGCTACAATCCAAAAAAACCAAGAGGTAGCTCAGTCTGAGATGTCATCAGGGGAGCTTGCAAGACACCAGCAGTGAGAGGTACAGCAGATTGAGCTTGCTGAGTGGACTCGTTGACTTGATGATACTAAAAAAGTTCCCTTCAAAGAAGTGGCCCCAAAATATTAAGCTTTTCTATTTTTTTAAATGCATTACCTGACAAAGTGCAGCAGCCCTCTATAAACACAGCCCTTGAAGCTGCTGTTTGATTTGTGACAAACATATTTTTAGAACCATAAAATATGTTTAAAAGCTTGTTGGAAAACTTCTATCATGCAGGTTCAAACCTGTGAGACATCTTCTCCCAACCAATGAGTCTGCAGGCTGAAGAATGACCACAGTGGGAGACCCGCCCCGCCACCACCTCTCCACTGTGTCCAGGTATTTATGGCAAAATGGCTCCTCCTCATGCAGATTTATACCTTTTAATATTAAACGCTGGTCAAAAGAATCAATATCATATTGGAATAAAGAATGAAATCTAACCATATATATGAGTACACAGAACAATTAAGAGACCCAGGAAGTTATTTAAGCTGTGACATAAGTAAAACAAAAGTGCTCAAGATACAATGAGGAGTTTATATCTTAAATTCAGAGGAAAATGGTAGATTTCATTAGTAAGCCTTTTCCCCTCCATTTGACTAAGAAAATAGATGATCATGTGATATTAAAGCCATAAAACTTATCAAACTGCTTGACTGAGTAGATTCTGTTTGTGGTTTAACTAAGTTTTCAGTTCAAACAAGGGCCATCTGGTCAATTCTCAAAATCTCTCACACATGATGGAGTTTGGTGATTGGTACTATTAGCTTCTTGAATTTTTTTACAGGTTTAGTCAATCAACTGAAAACATACTCCTGTTAAAGGAGAAAAAAAAAGAGGGGAGGAGGAATGCAATGTTAAAGGAGTGCAGGAGAAAGGATGAGGAAGAAAATTCTGTCACTACTTAGGTCAAAATGCCACATTGCTCACTCTCCTAACACTTTAGCCTTGGGACAGTGCAGTAGTATCTTCCAAACACAGCTGGAACCTGTTTTTTGTTTTCCTGTAATACTGTGCCTCTTCTTCTCCCTAAAAGAAGGCTGCGCCATCAGTGGAATCCCAGTATTGAAGATATTTTCTTCATTTCACCAAATGTGCATGACTGAGACCAAAACATGCACCAAGTGAACATTTCAAACAAGTTACATGTTTTTCTTCATAGAGAATTATCCACACTGAAGTTAGTCCCAGCTTAATATAGGTAGGATTTTCTGTCTCTTAAATTCCTAGCAGTAGCTTCTCTACCAGAAACAACAGTATTTTCATTAAATTGTACATCTGGTTCTTAACTGTATTTGGTCATTACAGAACTTAATATTTTCCTGCCAAACCAAAAATTAATGTCTGAGACATATAAAATATCTATATTCTTCTACAATTACATTTAGAAGTCGATGATCTCTCCCCACCTGCCTCCCCTGGAAGTACTGGGGAGTGAAGTTAGAGCCTTATGCATGCTGGGTAATCATTCCACCACTGAGCTGCATCTCCAGGCCTAAAAACCAGCTCTAGCTGGAAGAACGGTGCTTTCAATCAAGAGTTCTTGGCTTTTGCACTGAACAGCTATGCATTAAAGAGCAAGTGATTTAACCCATGAGCCTGCATTTTCTATACATGAAATGCAGAGGTTAAATCAACTTCCTGGTAACAGCCATGCTTCTGTGGTGACCTTTACCTCAACTGAAATTGACTGTAGGTCACTGTCAATGAAACATATTCTTTTAGGAATGGCTTTTAAAATATGACTATGTAGACACACATACAGATACATACAATGAGGTATATGCATTTCAGTTTCATGCCCTTCAAAGTTTAAAAGTGAATTCCAGGAGGGCTGGGTGACTTGAAAGAACCTTGAATTTGGAGTCCTGGCTGCAATATTACCTCACATGGCTGTGAAAAATTATAAAACTTTTGATGCCTTAGCCTCCTCACTTAAACATTAGAGTATCTGCCTGAACCACTGTGTAAGATTTGAAATGAAAAGCAAATAAGACGACACCTACAAGCACTATTTAAGTCCTAAAGCATCATTCAACTGTTCAGAATTATTATTATACACCAAACTTTGAATTATTTTCCAAATATCTGCTTATTATCCTTAAGCAAATGAAGCTAAACTTGTTCTTTTTAAAAACTAACAATAGGGGGTTGAAGTTTATGAATCAAACTGTGGCTCTAATTTGCCTATAAATGAATTCCTTCATTTCAGGCCTGTGATTGTTTAAAGTAGATTGACTGTTGCGATTGACACCAGAACTCATTAGGTTTTTGGAAATGCCCACCAAAGTGATTACAGCTCCAGGAGGTCCTCATTATCTGTGGGTTCCTGGAACTGGAAATGCCTTTTTAAATGAATGCACTTAATACAGTATGTTAGTGAGTCTCCAAAGATGGCCTTGGGTGAGCATGGCTTCCATTCTTCACATTTCTTGCACAGCCCCCTTCCATGCTGATCCTGAGCTGGTCTATGACTCATCTTTGCCAAAAGAACATAGCCCAAGTAGGTGATGCCACCAGGGTCCTAAGTCTTTGGAGGTACCTTCTGCTTTTGTGCTTGAGGAACATTAAATTGCAGTGTAAGAAGGCTGGCTCTTCTCTTACTGGAAGGAGAAGCCCTGAGACTACATGGAGGGGATGGAGCCCCAGCCATTGAAGGTCCCTGCTGAGCACCGCCTTGCAGCTGTGCCTGTGTATGTGGCAGACAAGTGGGAGAGCCATTTCCGATGCTCTAGTGCTGCCAAAGATCCCAAGTGAATGCAGACACTGCAGCAGAGTATGACCAGCCCTTAGAGTTGTGGGAGCTTATAAAATTATTGTTTAATCCTCTGGTTTAAGGCTATTTACATATAGGATAGAAAATTAGGGCTGGGGCAATGGCTCGGTGGTCTAAGTGCCTGCCTGGCAAGTGCAAGGACCTGGGTTTGATTCCTGGTACCGCATACCCTGCTGGCTCTGGAGCCCCAGGTATGTTGTGCTGCACTGAAACCAGGCATGGTGGCACAGGCCTGTAATCCCTGTGCTGGGGAGTTGGAGATAGGAGGATCACTATAGTCCAAACTGTAGCAAGACCCTGTATCAAAAATAAATAAATTAAAAAAATAAAGCATTAAAAAAAGAAAATTATGTGACAATTAACATTGTGCTTTCAAAGAATATTGAATGATATAAAGATGCTCTCATGTGAAAAGTAAAATGCAAAAGTATTTTAAGGATAATAAACTTATGCAGAATACATGTAAAACTTAACCATTAGGCATAAGATGTTACATTTACTTTTGGGCGGCAGACGGAGCAGACTTTTTTTTAAATCATTGTTACAGTTTAATATATTTCTCAGTTTTTTATGTTTATGTGTTATATTCATCATTAATGCAAGGGAGTAAGATAGAAAAAGATCACTGGTACAAGCATGTTCCATCAGATGTCTATACTAATGTCTCATGTAAAATAACTGAACACAATTTTGAATCTTTTAACTAAAGCACATAAGTAGGCAAAGATTTATTGGCTCAAGAGCTATTTTGAATTTTTATTATCACAATGTTGCTAATTGTGTTTTTCCAGGGATCTGATTCTGTTTCTTGTGCATTTATTTCATACCAAATTACATAGCTTTTCAGTGGCTATGGTTCACTTAGATTAAGTTCAGGCTGTTTGACCAAGGCCTTAGTGCAATGACCTTGAAACACAGGACTCCTGGCCAAAGTCTTGGAGCCCAAGCACGGTTCTGGAAAAGGTTCAGTGTGCTGAGTAATTCTTGTCACAATCAAGGCAGACAAGAACAAAGCTCCCACTTGACTACATCCTATGTAAGATAAGGAGTGAAGACGAGGGCTTTTCAAGACTTTTTAAAGGGCAGTAGGAAGAATTACAAGTGTGGGTCATCACTTATTTGTAAATGAAAAAGAGAAGTCAAGCAAAGGAAATTTCAAGTTAAGATAACCTTATCAGTATGGAAACATGAAAAGTCCTTTTGTAAAGATGATGAGCAACCTTCATAGATTAGCAGAAAATCAAGAATAAAGACAAAATAAAACATTTGTGAGAGAAATGTAAAACAGATATTATGAAATGGGAAGAAATTATTAAACAGAAAAAAGGAGCTAGGATGGGGGAAAGGGGAAAAGGAAAAATTATAAGGAAGAAATAATGTACTTTATTTATACTATTAGTGTTTCTTAGTTCATCGAAAAGGAAGGGTTGTGCTATACTAATTGTAGAAGATTTTCATGCCCATATCTTGTACTCTAATAACTACTTTAAATAACAGAATGTATTAAGTATTGTTATTTTCTTATCTTATGAAATTTTTACTTTTTTCCATAAAATAAAAATAAAACATTTGTGATAGACTTAAGAAACATTTATTTATTTATAAATCTTTCATTTATTTATTTGGTACAGAGTCTCACTGTGTAGCTTAGACTCACAGTGATCCTCTTGTGTCATCTCCCCAGACATGTGCTTATAGGTGTGCAGTACCATGCTTGGCTTTGGTGGCTGGCTCAGTGTGTGGTACTGTGGATCAAACCCAGTCCTTGTGCTGTCCAGGTAGGTGATTAGACTGCTGTGCTATTTCCCCAGCCCCTAAGAAATATTTACTTAGTTTCTTTTAAGTATAAGATTCTATGCTAGACAGGGAAGATCTATGGGAGACATAAAAGACTCCATTCTTCATCCTCATTTGAGGGCTAGGAACCAAAAATGATAGATTTTACCCATTTAGAAAGCTATTACTTATTGAATTTCTGCTATGTGCCAGGTGACACTTAAAAGTACTTTATATCTCTAACCTTGAATTTTCATAAATGCTACTAGGTTGAAGAAACTGACAACAAGAAAATTTTATGAAACTTGTCACAGTGCAGGAAAGTTGCAATTTAAACTTGAGTATGTTTAAACAATGCACCTGTTGTTTATGTTATGAATAGCTCTTTACAGGCAGTTGTTAAGATCCATCAAACTTACTTAGCCTATGGTGACAACAATAACAGCAAATTACTGAATAATTATCATATGCCAGTTGCAGCACTTGGTAACTTATATGGGGCATTCTCTTTAGTCCTTAGAATTTAAATGTTTAAATTTTCTTTGGTACTATGTCTACAAATGCCCCGTAAACTGACAGACAGACAGACAGACAGACAGGTAGGCAGACAGACAGACAGACAGACAGACAGTCGGACAAACAAACCTGGATTTCAACCAGGAGTGTAGCTTCACTTGTGTCTACTTGATTATTTACATCCTATAAATCCCACCAGTGTAACTGCTCTTTAATTCACCTTTTTTGTTTTATCTCCTAGCTAGTTTTATCTCCCAGCTACTTCATCAACTCACAGAAGAATTATGGTAAGAGATTCTGAGGATCTTCCTGGATTTCCCATCCACCTCACCGAACCTACACAGTGCTCTTCATGAAATGCAGATGTGAATACCTGAGTCCACTTCCCAACTTTTAGCCACATCAAAAGCAAAGTCTGATAGTATCCTGGTTTACCTGCCTCCCTTGCCTGAGTTCCACAACTCGCCTGCCAGGGTCTTCGGATGGGCTGTTGCACCCTTGGTCCCAGCGTGTGCATCCAACCCTACTTTATTACCTTAACCCTCTCTTGTCAAAGCTGACTTCTGTCTGGCCTTCAGGGATCATTCCTAATTAGAACCTTTTCTTGATGTTCTTCTTTGCTGTTCAAGGTGGCTAAGGTGCTGGCTTTAGGCAGTCTTATAGCACCCCAATTTTAGTCTTGCCAGTACACTCTCACTGTGTTACGTCTGTTAGACTTTGAGCTGTCTGAGGGCAAGCCCCTCTCTTGTCTGTTACTTATTCCTCCACTCACTGCAGTGCCTGGCACACAATATGTACTCACTTAACATTTGTGTGTTCACATATATTTTTTCCCAACTTACTCCACCAGCGACTTGCAGAGATGTAACGTGTAATGACACAAGAAAACAAATACTAAAGCAGGATCAAAAATCCCCCACTATAAATAGAAGCCTAATCAGGATTGGACAAGAATAACATAAATCTATATAGGTTAACAGATTTAAATTTTGGTTAACAGTTGTTAGAAAAGGATTAAATACTTTTCTGGAACATTGATTTAATGTGCCAACAATAGTGAATTGTGATATCAATCAGCAAGATGCTGTCTCAAAATTTAAAGAGAAAATTAGGTAAAAGGGCTAGAGTTATAGCTCAGTAAGAAAGTCTTGACTTCAATTCCCAGTACCGCAAAGCAAAAATCATGGAAATGGTTTCCTCCGAAGATTTTAGGCTATGGATTTTGAAGCCACTTTTTTCTCTTTTTTTTCAATTTTCCTATATCTTCCCACTCTAAGCTCTCAGAAGACACTAAGTATACCTTTTAGCTTATTCTGTGCCCAGCAACAGTTCTACATAGGAAAACATTTTAAAACTTTCTCTTAACTAAAGAAGAACAAGACTTTGGGGGGCATAAAAATAGCCACAAGTGACTTCATCCTTCAAGACATTTCCTATCTGAATTAGTGGGAGTCAACTGTAAATCAGAAAACAAAAATACCTGGCAAAATTATAGCAGGTGATTCATGGCCACAGCTACTCTTTGGGAAGAAGTAAAACTGGATGGTAGCTCTGAGGCTAATGTTTTAAGTGTGTACATCATCCACACTAATTTCTTTGTCAGGCAGTTTATTTTTAAAATAGTATTCATTGAATCACAGAAGGCCTTTGCGATTCTGTTGCACAACCCGCTTCCCACAGAAATCTTCCCAGCTCCTTTATTTTGAAGACCACATGACACACTAGCTTTAAGAGAGTCTTCAGTTCTGCTGCTCTGCTCAGCTAGCTCAGACTTAAGAGGAACACAGGACCCCCTATGTGTTTTTAAGTAGGCCTAGTTTGGTATAAAAACTGGGAGTTACACAAACAAAAGGTTGAGGGTAACTTCAAGGAGCATCAGAGTTTTCCAGGCTTGTTCTAGTCCATACTGCCTGATTCTAGCCCAGATATCTGCTGACTATCTGGACACCTGTTTGAGAAACACTATGCCATGCATGATATAAAGGAGAGTTGGGTTATACTTTTACTTAACTACATCTTATTGGGTGTCACTGTACTTGCTTCCGCACTCTGAGCCATGGATACCCACAAAGAGCTATGCTAGAGTGACCGTCAAGAAGCAGAGACTCAATAAACTTTTGTCAAACCAGGGAACAGATCTCCAGTACTGTCCTTTCTGCCCCTCAGAGCCACAGTGATGGAATGTCATTTTAGGCACAAGCAAGTGATGCTTTTTTCATCAGTTTTGTGTCTTCACACACACTTGACCTTGAAACCTATTTTTCATGTAATGCTAAAAAGGCTTGCTATAACTTATAGCCTAGAGGGGATAGCTTGGGCCTTTGGGCTCTTAGGGTATGAGAAACAAATTCAAGAAGCCAGCCTTCCAGCCACCCACAAATTTCATCTGAAAGTAGTTTGATTCAATGTAGCAAACATATCTGAGGTACAGGATCTCAGGATAAATCCTGAGGGGATTTCACTGACCTTATCAGACCCA
>NDGN010846098.1:0-10439 GCA_002564285.1 Tympanoctomys barrerae | reverse complement strand
CAATTTGATTTGAAACTATCTCATTGCTATTTGTTTATCAATAAAATTATGGAAAAAAATAAAATAAAATTTAAAAAATTAAAAGCAAAAATTAAAATGGACACTAAAGTGGACATGAGAAAGAAAAAAAATCATGCTCTGAATACTCAGAGTCCCAATCCAAAAATGGGCATCTGAGATGAATGCACATTTCTCAGATGAAGAAATACAATGAATATATGAAAAAATGAATATATGAATATATGGCAAATGAATATATGAAAAAATGTTCAAAATCATTGGTCATTGGAAAAATACAAGTTAAAAAGACTGAGATTCCATCTTATCCCAGAAAAAATGTTTGTCTTCAAGACATCAACAAAAAACAAATGCTACAAGGACTGGATGGGGGGAAAACCCTTCTCCACTGTTTATGGGAGTGTAGACTGGTACAGCCACCATGGAAATCAGTGTGGACATTCCTCATAAAACTAGGATTAGAGGTCTCATTCAACCCAAATGTTCCCCTCCTTGATATTTTCTTTCCAGAAAAACCTGAAAACATGCTACAGTGATATATGTGCACCCATGTTTATAGCAGTGCAAGTTGTCACAGTTAAATCTTGAAAGTAAGAAAAATGTTCATACACTGAGGGATGGATAAAAAGATGTATTTTTATACAATGGAGTATTACTCAGCTATCAGGACAGATAAACTTGAGGTTGCTGTAGGTAAATGGATGCAGTTAGAGACCACACTCATAAGTGAAATAAATCAGACCCACATATGTAAACACTTTCTTTTATTATTTTTTGATATGATATTAGAAACAGTACAGGTCTAGAAGACCAAAATGACAGGTGTTTCAAGCGTCATTTAGTATTACATGTTGCTGTTATCAATGTAGTTGCTTAGTTCACAGAAATCACCATGTGCTGTTAGTCAGGGAGAGAACTATATCCACTAGCTGTCATTTTCAAAAACACGATGGAGTCTTAGGACCACTGCCTTATCCAGCTTGTGGATAATGTGTAGCTTTGCACTCACCTTGTTTCCTAACTTTTCTCCTTTCTCTCTTTTCATCATTTAATCCTTATGTTTGCTTTTTTCCCATTTAACTGTGTTATACCTTTCAGTTTTTCAACATAATTGGTGATAGCCAAATCTTGGAGACAACAAAAATGCTCATCACCTGAGGAATGAATGAAAAAGAGGTGGTGTTTTTATACAATCGAGTATTACTCAGCTATAAAGAAAAACAAACTCAAAGCCTTCATAGGTAAGTGGATGCAACTTGAAGCAATACTCGTAGGTGAAATAAACTAGACCCACATGTGTACATATCATATTGTCTCCCCAGTGTAAGAACTCAAAAGAAGAAACATAAACTTTTTCTTGCTGCCCTATGTTAAGGACCTGAAAGAGTGAATAAATCAGCAAAGCACAACAGATACTGAGAAAGGGAAAAAACTCTTCAAGGGGAAAGAACAGTTAGGATGAGGAAAATGACCAAATAAAGAAGGAAGGGGAAAAGATGGCTTGGGTAATGGTATTGCTGACTTCTGCTGGTCTACTGAAAGGAACAGTTAATGATTTTTTTTTCTTTTTAATTTTTTGACCAATTTTGCATGCTTATATCTGGTAATCTGAATAATTAATTTGAAGACAACAGTATACAGTATAGCAAACATTGCTAAATTTCTATCATCCTCAGAAAACAAGGCAGGCCAAATAGCTCAGCAGATTAAAGCACCTTCAAGCAGGCGCAGGGGCTGGGGTCCGATCCCTGAACCTGCAGTGCCAGCCCCTGAGACCACAACTGAGACTGGGCGTGGTGGCACGTGCCTGTAATCCAAGCTCTTGGGAGGCTGTAAAAAGGCAGATCACTATGAGTTCAATCTAGTAGTGAGACCCTGCACACCCTGCAGACCCTTCCCTAAAATTAAAAAAAAAAAGTCTATCATCTTGTTTAGTGAAATTTTGTATTTCTAATGCTACTTTTAGTTTTTAAACCATCTTTTCAAGAATAACATGATAAAAACTTTAGGTCCCCCAAAACCTAAAAGAAGAAAAATAGAATTGAATTACTTGCGATGACAACATTGTTTTCCTGAATTTCTCTACTGCAATCTGTGTTATTCCTTCTAACCTGTTTGAATTAGGACATGGTAGTGACGCCAAAGCACAATTTGTAACCTGCTGAAGTTTTATTTATTCGATTAATGGTATACATCTTACAGATGGATGACTGCAAAGATACTTTTGGCTTCTTCCCCATCGTAGATGCTTATTCCACTGCGCTTTCAGCCCTGGCGCTACTGACGTTGTGAGCCTGACCTCCTGTGTTGCAGAAGTCACCTCGTGCGGCAGAGGCACTTGGCACCCTCCCTGCCCACAGCCACTGCAATGAGGAGCTCAAGACAGACCTGACCTCTGGCAGTGTCTCTAGACATTGTCAAGTGTCTTCAGGGGGAAGCTCGCCTCTGACTCTGTCAAAGGCAGAGCTCCTGTGCCTAAGTCTGCACAATAGCTTCTTAGCTACAGAGACAGAAATAAAAGCATAAACATGTCAATGGAGCTTCAAATTGCAGAAAAATAAGGAGCACACAGTTGAAGGAACAATACCATTATTTTTCCCCTTCATTTTTGTGGAAGAGATGCTTAACCCTAGAAATTGATTTTTAAAATGAGGCAGGATGTTAACAAAAGTGGAAAGAATAGCCAACATCAGATAGATAACTTATGAGTGATAAGGCATTAATTTGAATCATTCAAAGCTCATTGCAATCAATCAACTCAAAAATGCTTTTAAAATAGTAAAAGAAGAAAGGGAAGAAGAAAGCAGAAAAAGAACAATCAAAGAAATCTCTAGGAAGAGAAAGTTAATCTCTTAAAAAAATTGAACACTTTCAACATGCTGGGAACTGAACTACACGCAGACACAGGTGAGGAATAAGTGATTAAAATTCTGCTTATAAAACATACGTCTTCTCTAAAGACCGGCTAATGCACCCAGCTGGTGTGGTGTATCAGAGGACGATGATCACCATGTAGTGAAGTAAGTGAAAGGGTAAGGAGCGCGCGGCCAAAGGCACTGCGATTTCAGGCAGCATCTTTAAGGCCCACCATTGAGGTGGTGAGATCACGAAGTCTGAAGAAAGTGGTGAGAAGCCCTGCCTGAGAAGCAGAGGGAAAGGGTTGGACAGGAGGAAGAAGACCTTCTGGGTGGACTCAGGGAGGAGGGGAAGGGGAAGAACCCGGCGCCAGGAAGCTCGCTGTGATCCTGCACCTGGGACCAAAGCCCAGGGCAGTGCAGGGGCTTGGGACATCCGGCTGGGCCTCGCCCCAGCTGCTGCCCTGCTACCAGGTGGTCAGGACCAAGGTCAGGGGCAGGATGACCTTTCCAGATATCTCACTTAGAGGAAGCGTGAAGGAGACCGGGCGGCAGCAGTGGAGGGGCCCAAAGCAACCCTTACCTTCCACCCTGAATATGTTCTGCAATCACAACTGTTCCGTTGCAGATGGGATGACCATGGAGGTCCGAAAGCCCTAAGGCTTGGTGCGGTCCAAGTGGCAGCATCTCGCTCTGGGCGCATGTCATCCTCCAGGAGTTTGCAGAAGGGTCCTGCACACCAGTCTGCACACAGAGGCAGAGGCCTGCTGAGGCACCTAGCAGATAGGTGAGCCGCCTGGAGTGGCTGGGCCCCCCATCAGCCGAAGGGCACGGCTGCGCCGGGATCGGGTACCGTGGACAGCACTCTGTGGTGGTGGGTACCACCATGGACAGCGTCCGAGGAGCGTGCGCGTTAGACAGGAACAGGGCTTGGGTACCTTGACAGCAGTCGGACCGGTTGCAAGGTTCAGAGAATGACAAGGTGATTCAAATACATGCAGTAACTCAGGTAATCCGGGCCCGAAAGCTCAACTTTGAATTCAGCACTGAGAAGTCTTCGTGGAGTGCAGCCTGGGCAAATTCTCTATTTTTATGTAAATGAAAACCTTATCAAAGAGAGCAGCGACCCACGTGTAAGAAGCGACACACTGTCTCTCTGGGGTGAGAAGCCGAAAATGTAACAAGAACCTAGTATACAATAGCTATTGTGAAAGAGGTAGAAATTGTTCAAAAGCAAAAGGGAATTAGGGAGAAGTGGGACAAAGGAAGGAAAGGAAAAGAAAAAATGAGAAAAGAAGAATAAAAAAGCAAAGGTTTGTGAGTAAGAAGGGATGAGGGCTTGAAAGGAGGGGAGAGGGATGTTAAAAAAGAGGAATCAAGACAGGACATGTACAGATACAAAGTCCCTGGGGGGAATTTGACCGGCATGCATGCCTAAACTGTACCAAGAAACATCATTATTTTTTTTCACAAAAGGAAGGATGAGAGGTGATAATTTAAATGCAATGTGCATTTGTAATTATCTCAAAGATTCCCTCCTAAGGGGAAGTCACTAAGGGGCAGAAGGCTGACAGGGAAGACTGCTGAGGCCAGAACAACAATGTGGAAGTTGGAAGTTGATGGAAGTGACTCAAAGATAGAGACGTGGATTACATGAGCAGTGGAGGATTCTGGGAAGTGGCCAGTGGTTGAAGGGCTGGGTTGAATCTCTGCAGAGGGCTTTGCACTGCCGGGAGCCCCATGCTCACATTGTGCGTGGCTCAAATCTGGGGTGCCCACAGATGCAGCGTGGGTGAGCATCCCTGAAGCACCCCATTTCTGTGGGAGAATGAGGCAAAGTCAGCATCAGCAGGGGTGAGGTGTGCCAGGCAGCTGAGGCAAGAGAAAGTCACAATTCAAGACGAGAAGGAAGGAAAGTGGCACAGGGCTCCAGCAGGAGGCGCAGATCCTGCATGCTCGTATCGTGGGCCATAGTCCCATCAGTCTCCCAGGACTGCAGGGGTAGGAGGGACAACTTGCATCACAACATGAAGCCAAACAAAACCCACTTGCAGTGTGCTCTTGACGATATCAGGAGGCTGAAGGAGTTGGAGGAATAGGGGAGAGACAATTGCCACAAAATTTAAGATAGGGAAAGGGTCAGGCATGGTGATGCACACTGTGTGTGACACAAGCCCTCTGGGAGGCTGAGGCAGGAGCATCGAGGGTTCAAGCCTGCTCGGGCAACACAGTGACTGAGCAAGACCCTGTCTCGAGGTAAAAGCAAACGACAATGAAAAAGTAATTAGTTAAAAGGCTGGGCTGCAGCTCACTGCAAAGCCCTTGGGTTTCACCTTCAGGACCACAAGATATGAAATAAAACTAATAAAACAAAGAACAGAAGAAAGTGAGAATACAAGGCAATGCATTGTCCACTAAGTGCTACCTTGGGATTGTTGCATGCTAGTTTTCTGTTGGCTGCCTATAGTTAATAGGCTGTGCTTTAGATTTCTATATATGTGTACCTGTTTTTAAACACTGGACATTGTACAGACTCTAGATTCTGCTCTCTCTCTCTCTCTCTCTCTCTCTCTCTCTCTCTCTGAACATCTTGATTCTCATTTAAGTGGCATTTTGCCTACTGGCTGCTAATTTTGAATTTTCATAAACATAGCTTTATAAGTTTTTGGTGTGCATCTATACAAAGCCAGCATATACCCCAAGCTATTCCAGACTAATTCTGTTCCTCATAGATATCTTGTTGGCACCTCAGTTTAAGCTTTAACAGATTAGATCTAGCACAGGTTCTAAGAAACCTTTATTCTACAGACTGGATTTTCTATGGTCCAGCTTGCAAAATGTTCAGGGAGGACAGAGTCCAGAGGCTGCGCCTGCTCCTCCCTCTGGGAACCCTGCACTTCTCGGGGTGATTCCAAGCCCCTTCTGACTCTGTGCTGTTGTCACCCATCCCTAATATAATTATGCCACTCTTACTACTGTCATCTGCATGGGGACAAGTAAGGTTTCATAGAGGTTTAATAAACAGTTCTTTGTGTAGTGCCAAAACTTGAGCTATTTTTATTTTGCATTCTTTTTACAGTTGACTTTTAGACCAGAAACATCTTAAATTTCATGATAACTAGCCAGATATTTATTAAATGTGTTTCATATGCTTATACCCAACCCTAAAAAGCTCTGTAATTAATTATATGAATTAAATAAGGATCTAAGTAGACATTCTGCAGGACAAAAGTAGTTATGATATATGAACTTCCAGAGAAATGCAGTGCTTTTCTAGAGACCATTATGGGTTAATGTGAAACCTTGTACTTAATGGAGGACATTTAAAATAATTCCTCAAAATCAGGTGTGTTTTCTGAGTCCTCGCCTCTCTGCCAAGGAACTTTTCTTCTGGATTCTGCAGAGGAATATGTTTTTGTTTTCTATTTTGCTGTAGCAAATGCTGAAGTAACCACCATAAATCTTTTCTCTAAAGTAAGACATCTATTGGAAAATTACAAAGATTTCAGAGTAGCTAAGAAGCAACCTGCTACCAACTGCAGGGCAACTGGAGCTTCTGTTGTCTCAGCTACAGAACCACCCTGCTCTCCATCGTGATATGAGGTTGCCCAAGGCTCAGGACCTGGCTGGGGAATCATACGCTGTAATGATGATGGATTGACAAGCAGCTGTAGCCTTCCAACACCAGTCAAGAGCTTCAGCTTTAGCTCAACTATGAAGAACCCAGAAAACAAAATTGCTGCAAATCAAACTCTCACAAACCCCAATCAACTACAGACAAAGCATCTTGTGCAATTAAACCTTTCCATCCAGCAAATGAAAACTGGGCCACTGAAGCCACCTATCGGCAGCACTTGAAGCTACCTGAGGAAGCTGCTGCTGACTACGGCAGCATCAAGCTAGGGTGATGACAGTGAATATCAAAACAAGAACTGAAGCAACAGTTTTGTAGCACGTGGGGTGGGTAAGTAAATAATGAGCATGCTATGGTGAACTGTGAGCTATCAGGTGGGAAGGGGGAAGTAGTGATTATAAAAGGCAATCAGATTACGTAAAGATGCGCATCACCTGCACAAGATCTTACCAAGTATAACTTTAAAAGGTGTAGCAAAAAAGACAATACAAGAAATAAAACATGTTCCAAACACTAATAATTCACTACAAGTAGCATACTATTCAATGTAATATTTGATTAAAAGGCCAACAATCTAACTAGACAAGACTGCAACATAAAGGTGAATATGTTGAGAAGTTACTGAAAAATCTCAAATATTTCACAAAAGATTGATTTTGTGAAGTACAAGAAGTGCAAGGAAATAACTAGGCCTCAGGAGCAGCTGGAAGCGGGGGTCGCACTGGTCTAACAGGCTAGCTGACTCTTGCTTCGTCCCCTGGCATGCCACCTCACTTCCTGTCATTGCAGGGTCTGCTCATGATGGGAAAGATGTCTGAGGAGGTGCTGCTTCCCACACCCCTGAGGGTTGCTCCAGAAGAAGAACATGGCTTAGCACAGTGCGAGACATCCGAGAGGACCCACAAATGCTTGTTTGGGACAAATGCTGTCATTACAGGGCTTCCCTGGGAGCACAGGGGCCTCCTAACAAGACCTGAAAGGTCGAAGCCACAACAGGAGCAGTGCATGGAATGGCAACGCACTTCACAGAGGAAGAGCGATAGCCAAGGGAACTTCCAAGCAGAAAAGGTATCAGGACAAGCAAGAGGATGGCATAAGCCACCGAGAGCCCTCTGCGAAGTCAGACCCCATGCTGCCTGGAGAGATCCCATCTGACACGCACTCTGTGCATCCCTCAATGATCCATGGAAGATGTAGGGAGGCTTTTTCATGCACCCTGTACGGCTAGCAGAAAGGTGAAATGAGAGGTGTGAGTGAAAGTGAATTATGAAGTATTATAAATGTAAGGTATGCTTGTGTCATACTTCATGATTATTTGTTAAGATTATTACTGTAATATGCTACATGAGTGATTTATGGATGCATAATTTTTTAAATGCCAACCTATGGTACATCAGGGAAATTATGTTTCTTTTTAAGAATTTGCTAACATTCCCTTCAATCAAAGGAGTAAAGTAAAAATGAGATCTTCAGTTATTTCATCAGAGTGCCTTTCCTTGCCTCTAAAAACTCTGGAGTAATTGTACTCATCGGGAGAAGGAAAGAGAAGGAAGAGAAAAAGGAGAAAGAAGAGGAGGAAGAGAAGATGAGGGGAAACACAAGAAATCCACAGACACGATCACCAGGCAGAGAAAGAAGCCCTACTGCACGAGCTCGATCATAAATACACAGTTGAGCATTAAAAATAACATGAAATGAGTCATCTGCAAACTTACCGGCAGCAGACCGTGTCTCCTAGCACTGCCGGCGCCGGGGCGCAGGACTCAGCACCCCAGTTGAGGAGAGGCTTAGCTCAGCTGCCCTTCTCAGCTGGGTCCCCCATGGCGGCTGACCCCAGGCAGCCTCACGATGGTGCACACTGCTGTGCAGCAAGCAGCAGCCAGGGGGGCTGGCATGGGAGCAGGGCTAGGAAAGGCCGGGCCAGGGGCCAGACAGGGGGCCCAACCTCACCTTGGGGACCCAGTGAACCTCCACCCAAGGTGTGCCCCGGTGCCAAGGCCGAGCCCACGCCATCAGCTGACACTGCTCAGCCTCCTCATCACACTGTGTTTTCAAATGAAATGAATGAAACAAAACAAAACAACTAAAACAAAGTCAATCTCAGTTGCAGGATGCTGCTGAATGTATTAAGGGCACTTATACTTCAAGGACACATTCCGTCTTGAGGCCAGTTAACGTTCTGAGAAAACATAACCCAGGTGTGAACTTTGCTTGTGACTTCAGTAGGCCTAGCTCCTAAGGGATTACTTGTGGATTAACACCAGAACGTCAGAAGTCAAAAAGATTTCATGGAACAGTTGATATTTGAGTCAATATGCTTTCTGATGAGGAAAAATTAAAAATTGGCTAATGTGACTGCTTTGAAGAGATAAAACAGTGCCTGTGAAGTAGAACTAAGTTTTGCAAATAACAGGATTTCAAGACAGAAACCCAGAATGCTTTCCCGTGGGCAAGCCCCCAGGCACGCTGAGACAGCCACCAAGTCAGCGCGAAGCCCCGAGCCCGAGGTGCCTTGCAGAGTCTGTGTCCCGCAGGCCAGGCAGGCTGTGAGGACCCAGGCTGCCCTGCTCCTCCCAGCCCAGCAAGGCCCTGCACAGCAGCGTGGGGACAGCCCACAGGCCCAGGCGAGTGCTGAGAGCCTGGGCAGCAGGCCACCAAGGGGACAGCTGCCTCTTCGGGCTTGCGCCGCACCACTTTCACCTCAGCCTACGTGCGTTACCTACTAAAATTCAAACAAGCGCTGGGCGACACCTTGCCCCGCCTGTGCTACGGCAGTGTTATGTGTGCACGGTGGTAAAAGATGAGATTGTCTGCACACATTTTTCTACTCAAACTTTTCTTAAATTCTTGCACTGAAATTTCTTCTGCACAATGCTCCAGTTATACATGAAGCAGAAAAGGAATATTAAGAATTTCTCATAAAAGATCTGTATTTGTACTTTACAATGCACTGACTAAAGTTTTAATTTCAAAATTATTTTTAAATTTATGTGTAGTATCTAGTTTCTATTTAGAATAGTAACATTTCATGAAATTGTTAAATAGTATTTGTGAACTCAGTATAAGCTATTATTTAGTTTTTAATATTTAAATATCATAATTACACTTGCTTATGTTAAACAGAAATGTGATTAATGTGCAGATATATAAAACTGTATTCTCTATTACACAAGGATATATATATAAGGATATCCATATATATATATATATATATATATATATATGACTAGATAAATGAACTTAGTGTTTTACTGCAGAGAGAAACCAAAAAAAAATGGTAAAAATACATTTAAGGGAGGAGACAACATGGCTGAATAAAGGAGGAGCCTTGTTTAAAGCTACTCAGAGAAATTCTAATAAAACACAAGTAATTAGAAGAAAGGAGAGGGACACACGCCCTGAAACTGAAATCAACCTGATATAGGAGACCAGTAGGTCAAGCAAAACAGAGCTTAAGGGCTTAACAAAATCACCAGCCATCCCCTCACCTGCAAGTGGTTGCCTGATTGGGACGAATGCCTGCCACACATAAAATCTCAAAAGAAAGAAGGAGAAGGAGGAGGAGGAGAGGAAAAGGAAGAGGAAGACGAAGGAGAAGGAGAGGAAGAGGAAGAGGAAGAGGAAGAAGAACTAAAATAGCACAGTAAAGTCAGGCCAGACAGACTTGGCACGCAAAGGTGCCTGCCTCTTCTTCTGTACTCCAAACACAAGTTGCTAGAGCCTAGCAGTAAATTCTGCAGACATAAGCCAAAAAATGCCAGCACACAGAACATGCTTAGCTAAATGCACAGGAATAGATATTATCCCATGCGTACTATGTGACCATAGTGCAATAAAATTGAAAAATATTGACAAAAGAAATTGCTAAGATCCCTATCAGACTACCACCAATATATCTCACAGACATAGAGAAATCATTCCTAAAATTTATC
>NDGN010845941.1:0-14207 GCA_002564285.1 Tympanoctomys barrerae | reverse complement strand
TTTTTTAATTTCAGCATGTGAAGTCCATTCCGGGAATAGCACTGTCTTGAGACCCAAGTCAAACAGCACTAAACGTGTTAAGCAGAGGTCGGTGTTTAAAGAAGAAACTCATTTGCTCTTAATAATTGCAAAATGCCACATAGTTTAGCTGTGGAGTCACAAGAATCCACACAGCATCAAAGTCTAATTCCAAAAGATACAGGAGGCTGAGATACAAGACACGCTGTCTTTCTCAATTGCAGTATCTCTGCACCCTAACTACAATCGTCATTTCTTAGAACAAAGGCTGCCTTTAAAATTTTTTTATTGATGGCAGGAAAAAATGGCTAAACAAGACCAGAGCATTTGAAGGTAATTTATATCCTATATACAACCTAAAGAGTGCTGTAAACAAGGCGCTGTGTCATAAAATGAAATGTGATACAGATAACCTCACTACTCCCTTCCGCACAAGTTCGATGAGTCCATTGCCTTAAATCTCCAAGCAATGAAAAGCAAAGCCTACTATGTACTTTCTTTTTATTTGTCTCCCCTCTCCCTGCCAACCCTCAGGAGCCAATAAATAAGATCAATATCAGGCAAGGGCAGTAGTGAAGGTGAGCTTTACTGGAAACTGACCCCCACATGGAATTGTCGAGGGTACCAGAAGGATCTCTGGGAAATGGCCCACCAGCTTTGTCTGGGCACAGTGCATGTCGACAGGCGCTGTAAGGGCAGGATTATGGGGCACTTGAGCCAACCCCATCTCCTGTGGAAAGGCAGCCTGCCTTTGCTAACAAGAAACCGGGCCTTCCTAATCTACTAGAGCTCTTTGAAGGGTCAAATAAGTGAACGGATAAGGAGGGCAAACAGGAGACACAGTCTATTTACACTTGCAGAATCCCTGGAAAGCGCCACACCAAAGCCTGTTGAAGAAGTTGTCACCATGGGAATGGGGAAAATGGTGACAAATAGGGAACTGGCTCAGCTGAGAAGTACAGAGCGAGGGTAACTAAGTCTCTGCGTGGATGGCAAAGTGCTGGCAGCAGGCTTCCGCTGCGGATCTGTGGATCTGTCATGCACTGTGACCGTCAAGGCCCTGTGCTTTCACAGTCCCAGGTGGATATCAGCCTCGTGGCTGCACGGTCACGTCTCACAGACTATCTTGTCCAATTAGTCTATGTCTGTGACATCTCCAGTGACACTGTGAGCTCCAGAAAGGCAAGGAGCACGCCCAGTACTTCAGAATTTATTATAGTGGGGAGCATCAAGAGCTGTTTCAGGTGGGAGAAGAGAGAGGGAGTTGGACTCTTTTGTTTTGCTAATGACCAGAGCTTTTTCGCCTAGGGAAATTCCTGCAGAGGGTCTAGGCCATAGAAGATGCAGGAGGCTCCTGCGTAGCCAAAGATGTTCAACAACAAAGTCAAAGGCAGGTCAGATAAAACATTAGTTAAAAAAAAAAAAAAAAATTTAGTGGTACCTTGTTTTGATCATGAACTATTTGTTTTGTCTTTATTTGATACAGGGTCTCACTATGCAGCTTGGACTCATAGTGATCCTCCTGTTTCAGCCTCCACAGTGCTGGGATTACAGGCATGCATCACTGTGCCCAATTTCGGTGGGCGGCATGGCACACCCAGGGTTCTGGGGCTGGCAGAGCATGATACCAGGGATCAAACCTGGGTCCTAGTGCTTGCCAGGCAGGCGCTTAAGACCACGGAGTTATCTCCCCAGCCCCATCATGAGTTACTTAAAGAGTGAATGAATCAGTTTAGAGATTAATGGTAAAACTTCACTCGAGGGTGACAGATTCAAAGACAGATTCAAAGCTGTCAGTGACAGCCCAAGAAAGGGTTATGAGTTGCTCGACCATGGTGCCTTACAAGCTACTCTTCATTATCACCCCTGCTGGGGTAATGAGATTCTCTCCCCTAATGGCTACCACCTCTCATGGACTTTAGGAGCACAGCTGTGCCATAAATGTGTTTATGTCTGTGGTGCTTCGGAAGGCCAAATCCTATGGAAATATCGAGTACTTTCACCATGCCAGGTCAAGTCCTTTCCTCCTTGGGGTTCATGGTGGCTGTTCAGAGTTATGCTGTAGGGACCCCCCAGAACGTTCAGGCCCAAGGTGTTATTTTATTTATTTATCTATTTTTGGCAGAACCGAACTTCCCTTGCGCTTGCCAGGGAAGCGCTTATTCTACTGAGCTATCTCCCTGGTCCTCCAAGCTGTTACTTTAAACAAAACAACGAAGAACTGAACATCTCAAGCAAACCAATGTGTGCCCCTGTTCCCTCTTCTCCACCCTGCTCTTCTCTGCCTTCAGGGCTGGTGGTGGCGGAACTCACATCAAGTTTCTTGGCTTATGCCTTCAAGTTGGGTTTGAGCAGGACAGAGGTTAGGAGGCACAGGAGGAAGAACACAACCAGAGAACGTGCTTCCCTTTGTGCAGTCTGTGTGCCACGGTCATCTCTCTTTTCTAGTCGACTTCTTCTGCACTCTCCTCCCGGATTCTGTAGCAGCTTCCACCCCCTTGCTTTGCTAGAGTGGCAATAACTCAGTCTCTTAAGGCGTCCAGCTCGCAGCACTATTCACAGGCAGCCCCGTGCCCGCAGGTTGGCCAGTGTGTCTTATATTCATTAAGGCTGTTTCCTGTTGGGAGTTGGATGACAGAAGAATGTCTTGGCATTGCACCTCAAGAGAGACATTCCGGGGCTACAGCGCAGCCAGCGAGTAGGGAGCAGATGTCAGATGTTGAATGGGTGAGGTCAGAGGCAAGGGGCCACAGTCTGGAAGACAGGAGGCTAGAAGGTCCTTGCTTGGCATAGGGTAGGAGAATGAACTTCCCTAGTCAGTGGCTACGGAGCCTCTAGTGCTTGCAAGGTGATATTAAGGTGGGTCTTGGTCTACCTCTCTATAAGCTGGCCTGATGTGGCACTGCCTCCCCTTGGAGCCGCATCAGCTGGCCTTGAACTTATGATCCTTTTGCTGAGCTTGTAAGCAGGTATTGCTGTGCCTTGCTTCAAGTCAGGTTTTTAGGAACATGCTCACTCTCTGGGTAGGATGCCAGTCAGGCAGACCTGATGTCTTTCAATTGCCGGGGGTGGGGTGCTTCCCATCAAAGGCAGTGCATGTTAGAAACAGGGCGAGCCTGAGCGGGTAACTGCAGGTGATGCTGCTCTTCGGGGGATGCTGTAAGGGCTGTTGGAGAGGGAATGCAGGCTCCTGGGTGGAGTCTCAGGTTAGAACCTAGCTCTTCACCTTTCTGGGTCACCACCCACCTCCTAGATGTCATCAGGATTAAGTGACAAAGTCACATACAGGTAGCCAGGCTTGGCTGGCATCTGGTTATAGCCCAGTCCCTATCCTATCGAGTACTCTCACATTTGAGTCCACCTTCCCTGACTCTGCCTTGGCAGCCAGGGGTGGGGCAAACAAGTCTTACGTTCTCTGGGCTCCAGAAGCTGTTGTCACAGATGAGGGATGGATGGGCCCTTTATCCTGAGGCCTCCTAATCCCATTTTCTGCTTTCTTGCTAATCCTCTTCCTTCTATCTGCCATATACTCAACTCCCAGGGCACGACCCGGACAGCCAGGCCCACCTCCCTTGTTCAGTGTTTCCCACTGGGGCTGCGGGAGAGGCGGGGCAGCGGGGCTGTGCCCTGGTCCTCCTTAGCAGATCTAGTTGTTTCTCCAGCCAGGTCCCGGATGAGGCGAGGCGCATGCTCTGAGGGAGAAGCTGTGTAGCACCCTTCGGCCAGGGGTGGGCAGGACATTCTAAGGCCATGTCCTGTAGGCCTCCATTTTAGTTTGTCACACACTTGAAGTTAGATGAGCCTCCCTAGCTTCGATTCCTCTGGCTGTGATTCCACCACTAGCATTGAACAGTGTGCTCTGTGATTTAGGGCTGGCTGGGAGGGGGGCTATTTTCAGTGAAGTTGGAGTAACCGTACCTCGCTGCAGCCAGCGCTAGGCCCTCTGCAGGTGTCATTTTCCTCTGGCCCTCTCCATTGTGCTCACAAATCTATTTTCTGGAAACCTCTTGAAGCCTGCAAGTTAGTCTGGACTCCTCTTCAGCTGTCTCTTTCCCTGCCTCTCTGTTGAGTAGAACTTGGTCTTTGTCTCTCTCTAAACTGTGAGAGACATTTTCTTGCCTCGACACTCTTCCCAGGCTCTCATCACTTCTGGCAGCTCCCTAAGTTCAGCATGATGACGCAGCTTCCTTGGGCTACATGACAGCTGGATAGTGAGGGCAGAGCAAAATCTAACTCAGTGGCCTGGAGTGGACTCTGTTGCAGTGGTGAATCCAGCTGCAGACCAAGGCTTGTAGGCCCCTGTGAGCCGAGGTCCCTGTCAGAGGGCTGAGGACCAAGGGAGATGAGTGGGGACAGGCTTTCTGGTTGAGTCACAAAGCGAGGCTCCATTCGGACCCCTACTCTGTCCTCTGCCCGCTACAGAAACGAGATGTAAGGCATGTGACCTGAACGGCAGTGCTGAGTGCCAATTCTGAAGGTCACAGCAATGTGCGTGGTAGGGACTCCAGAGCCAGCACCAGCTCCTCACCTAGAGCCCTGGGAATATCCTGCATCTGCGAAGCAGCACTAACCTTATCTGCTCAGGGGGAAATGGGTTCTGAGAGAAAGCTTGGTTATTCCTTTTAAACCCTCAATGGTTTGGGTCCTTTGAGAACACTCTAGAAGTCGAATGTTGAATAGGAGAGAGCATGGAGGATTTTAAGTAAGATCTGCATTCACCGGCAGGGCCTTCGTCTCCTCTTGAGCTCTTTCTGTGGTGGTTGTTTGGCTTTGGGAAGTCATAGGCTCCTAGCACTTTTTTAATGGAATCCAAGAAACTGGGCTGGTCTCTCCAGAGTTGCTTTCTCCCCACTCTCCACTTCTTTCTTCCTTCCTTTCTTTCTTTTTTTCCTTCTTTCTTTGTCTTCCTTAGACAGGGTCTTGCTATGAAGTTCAGGCTAGCCTTGAATTTACTTTGCAGTCCATGCTGGTCTTGAACATGCAACGATCCTCCTGACTCAGCCTCCTGAGTGCTGGGACTACAGCTGTGCACCATCTTGCCCCGCTCTGCATGTATTTCTTAAGAGAAAGGCATGCGACCTTGTGCAGGGCAGTGGTGACCGTGGCCGATGCAGTGCGGAGGCCATGGTGACCTGTGGGAGGTTAGCAGGGGCTCCTGGGGGCTCTGTCCTTAGCTACTTCTCTACCAGTTAATGGAAGTGGCTAAAAACCTACCACAGGGACACCATTCCTTTGACTTAGCACTCTGCCTAAGTGAAGCTAGGGTGTGTTAAGATGGGAAAAAGGGGAATCTGAATTCTCTTGTGTAGGGTGTTGATGCGGCGGGCCAAGGTAGGAAACGGCTGCTATGGAAATAGGCCCAGAAGACACATACTGGTGTCATTAGTAGCTGACTAGAATTCCCCTGGGGCATGTGTGTACACACACTTGCATGTACATACTCTCAAATATACAGTGTAGGACCAGCATGTCGCAGCCCAAGAAACTAGCTTGAGAAGAGCTTTTCCCTTGAAAAGTCATTTTATTAACTGATTTTTTTTTTTTTACAAAAATAAACAATTTAATAAACAAAAAGTATAAAAACTTCTGGATATGCAAACTCCAGGAGGGGGGAAAGCCTGGCTTGGGCTGCTCTGCGGCTTTCACTGAAAGCAAATGAGGCAGAGAGGCCCCGGCCCCACCCCCACTCCAGGTCCTGGCTCAAACCGCAACCTGCTCCTCCTCCTCCCCAGTCTTGGCTCATTTGGACGCGTGTGCCCTGGCTCCTAACCCCCAGGATGGCCTGGAAGCGTCCTCTGTCAGGGGCCACAGCCAGGCTCCCACATCCCAGAGCACTCCCGGTGCCACGTCTCCCGAATGGAGCTGGGCTGAGAGGACGTTCTGAATGACTGTCCCCACACAGCCCCTGCCCGCCATGGCCCATGCAGCAGCAGCGGCTGGGGTTTGGCTACATTCTCACATGGGGAACACAGTGATGGGGCCGCTCGCGGAACTGTCCCTGTTCAGACCTGCCTGAGCCTGGCTTGCGCCCCAGAACACTGGGGAAGCCATCAGCCCCTCGACCACCAACTCCTGGCCTGGGAGCTGGCCGTCTCACGCCTAGGCTGGTAAACTCACATTTTAACATTTTGCATTATTGCACGTTTGTCGTGGTCACGTCGGTCTGTCTGGGATGTCAGCACCCTCTGCAGAGCTTCCCAGGTGACACGCAGTGCTGCTGGTGCGAATCCCTCCTGCCGCAGGCACGCCCCAGCTGGTGAGGATGGTCAGCTGGTCGGCGGAGCCCTCCAACAGATCAGCCAGGCGCCCTCACATAGGTGGTCTTGCTGGGATCAGGGGCCACACGGCTCCATCCAGTTTTGAAAAAGACCAGCTTCCGACCTGTGGTGGAGGCGAGAGATAACAAGTCTGCGTGTTTCTGACCCTGGAGGTGGGGCTGCTCTCCTGAGGCTCCCGCTACCTGGCAACCTCTAGACAAGTCCAAATGCCTCTCTCAGGATGGCCTCTCCCCGTTGGCTCACCTGTCCAGGTGGTCTGGTTGGTGACCACAAAGGCACTGCACTGAGCATGGCTCTCACAGACGTCCACAGCTTCGGCCAGGTTGAACACGGACAGGAGGCAGCCACCGTGGTGGTAGGACGGCCAGCATCGGTAATCCTCCTGAGGGATGGTGCTGTTTGGGATGCGCTGGTACTCTGGAGGGGGTGGGGGGAGCGACAAACAAAGGTGAGGACACCATGCCCAGGGGCAGCACTGAAGCACTCGCTGAGGGAGGCTGCAGGACTCGTTTCCTGCCCAGCACCACCAGGGTGGAGATGCTTGCAGCCTCCACTGCTCAAACTGGGTCGCTTGCCCACGCAAGATAAAGCACAGCCTTAGTTTTAGGGAGAGGTGGGCAAAGGCCTGGGCTGGTCACCTATACAGAGACATCAGCTATCCAGGGGAGCTACTCAAGTCTGGGCATTCTAGACTCATAGGACTGGGCTTCACGGACTTACACATCAGAATCCGGGGTGGACCCTGAGGCCTACATTTCTCATCCAACTCTGACCTAGTGAGTATAGACATCCCACGTAGGCCTGGCCAGTTCAGAGTGCCTTCAGCCTAACTTTCTCCTGCCCTTGAGGAGAGAGGTTAGGTAAGCTGCTCAGGCCAGAGGCAGTCAGGGTGTTCCGGGGTCAAGCGGCATGTGAATGACCCAGAAATGCAAAACATCCATGGCTAGGTTGTTTCGGGAGAGCAGCTCTCGCCGTGATTCAGAGAGAGATACAGAGGCCACGAACACACCTTGCACCGGGAAGCAGCGCCTTAGAAGGCCTCTCGTTCACCCCTCGCTTCCCATTGCTTGGGGAGCCCCAGGTTTGGACTGATAATGTAGCAGCCCTGGGCCTCTGGCCACCCCGCCCTCCGGCCTCCTTCTCCTGCCAGGGGCTAGACCAAAGTCCAGGACTGGCTGTGATTTATGGCCCCATAAACTGCGTCCTCAGGGACAGAGCCAGCCATTGTTCACCTCGTTAAACTTTATTTACAGGGCTAACGAGGGCTCCCCCACCCCTAAGACTGGCCAGGGCTCCCTGAATACAGAGGCTGCCCACCTCTTGGCTCTGCCAACCATGGCTAAACCCAAGGCTTCTGCAGAGGGACCACAACCTGGAGCCGGTGGCTAAAAGCCTCCTCCGCCTGGGAAGAGCCTGCGTCAGGGCTGGCTTCCGCCTGAGGCCCCTGCACCTCCAGCCAGCTGTCCTAGCCTGGGGAGTGCAGAGGAAGGAAAGAAGCACACATACACACCGTGCACCAGCTGCGCACTAGGAAGTGTACCAGTTGCTTTTACACACTTCACCTGCCACTTAATCCCCACAAGAGCTGAACCCAATCCACAGATGAGAAAAGTGAGGCTCCCAGAGCAAGTCACACAACCATAGAGGGGTTCACAGGCACGCAGAGGACGGGGTCAGGGCCCACCCCTCTTCAATGTAGGACGAAAGCTGCTCCAGTTTGCTTGGGGTCTCAAACTGAAGGCTAAATAGTGTTCGTGTTACTCCAAGTAAGCCTTAGCATACACTGGACAGGTGGGTCCCCCAAGAGAAGCTGAGACACTCTGCCCAGTTGGAGAGCTGCCACCCACTGTTTCTGTCTCCTGGTTCCTGGCTGGGGCCACTCACCAGCGCTGCTGCTTGCTGAGGAGTTCTGCAAATACTGGCCGCTCTGGTACAGGTGTAGCACTGTCTCCAGCTGGACCAGAGTCTCGTCCACTCCCCAGGTGAGCTCTCCTGCAGAGGGTGGTGTTGCTGCCAAGCTGCCTGGGCGCCTGCTTCCGCCTGCAGTAGGTACCAGTGGCCACCCCTCCTTCCCTCCAAGGCCCAGGCCCAGATGCCTGGGGAGGGCCTTTACTACACAATGCTGGCCTGGGCAGACTTCTGGGCCTTGTTTTTCCCCGGGTCACTCCTGATGTCACTCTTGCTGGGGGATGGCCAGGGAGGGGAAAGTGGAAAACTCACCCGAGGCATTGACGATACTGTCCAGCAGAGGCCGGAGGGAAGGCGGGGCACTGTGGGGCAGGAGGTATGTGAAGAAAAATCTGTGGCAGAGAGGAACAGGGGCTCAGGGACACAGGCTCTGACACATCCTTCTCTGATTCCAACCTAGCCAGCCTGATCCCTCAGTCCCAGTGACCAGTCACGCCCCAGGGTATCCCAGTCCTCAGAACGAGTCTGGACTCGGCTAAGATCACAGTTAACTTTAGTTCACACTGAGACCTGAGGCCTGTTTTTCCCCTCTTCCCTGATGGCCAGCTGATGCTGCCCCCAGGCTGACCTCAGCATCAGAGCAGCCCAGAGTCAGCGCTTCTCAGCCATGAGGGCTTCAAAGAGGTCCAGGGCCAGGCAGGGAGGTAAAGAAGGGTCCTACCAGCCTGAGGCCCTGAGTCGGGCACTATTTTAAGAAGCCTCCAGCTGCCACCCTCCAACCCAGATTCTCCTTGGAGCGGTCTATTTTTAGCTCTGTCCTCTGAAGCCTGAACATTCCCTCTTAACTGGCCAGGCAGGAACCTTTCCCTGCCCCAAGGCCATCTCAGCCAAGGTTGAGCCTGCACCCTCACTGAACCCTGCACTGGCTCTCGCTGAGCTGTGCCCTCCCGGGAGCTCCTGAGCATGTAGTGGAGCTCACCTGTAGGCATTGTAGAGGTTCCGCTTCTCATTCATGCCCTCACACCAGCCTTGGGCGGAACAGGGCAGGGTGAAGTTTCTTGCTGGAAATTCAAGTACGCAGTCGGCTTTGCTTGTACACGGGGTCTCTTCCACGCGTGCGTCATCCAAGTCCGTCACCTTCAGCTCCCCATCCACAAGAACAAACTGCCGAGGGCGGAAGTCCAGCAGAGTGACAGAGCCCAGCGGGGAGTGGGCCAGGTGGTGGAGGAGGCGACCCAGGCTGAGGCAGATCTGAAGGCAGACACAGGGTTGAGAGGGCTGGCTGGACTGCGCAGAGACGCCCTTTGGGGCTGTGGACTTAGCCCAGAGCTCAGCCTTTTGGTTCTCTAAGCCTCAGGGCTCAGGGAAGGTGAGCCCAGCAGCCTCCAAGGTCATAATGACTCTAACTGATTAACCCACAGGCTGGGCTGACCCTGCAGATAACACAGAGTGGATGGGAAACAGCAGCAGTGCTCTGGGGATAACGACTCTTCCCTTCCCCATGCTGCATCCTGAGGGTGATGGGGACAAAGCAAGGGCCAAGCTGACCTGAAAGTGACTTGTGGTCCTGAGAGATGGGCCCTGCTGCAGTGGCTGTGTGTGTGTGTGGGGGGGGGGGGTTGGGCGTGCTGAAAGCAGCAGGGTACACAATGCCAAGCTCCTCTCCTCTTGCTTCCTTTTTTAACCCTTTGGCCAAGGGCCGAAGCAGCCTGTGCCCTGCCTCCCCCTTCTCCCTCGGCCCAGGAGGAGTCCCAACTGCTCTGGAAGGCTGGCCTTCTAAGGAGAACCATCCCATTCAGGAGCCTTCCTTCCTGCTCACTCGGAATCGGTCCTCCCAGGAAGTCTGCAGCAGCTGGATCATTTCCACTGGGGCGCCCAGCTCCGTGATGGTGGTCAGCGTGTCAGGGATGTCCTCGCTGTCCTGGTAGCAGTAGCCATAGAGCTGGGGAAAACCCAGGGCAGGTCATTAGGTCACAGGGTGGGGGCGGGGACGGAGAAGGGCTCTGCCCCCAGGCCATCCCTCAGGCCTTTGCTTCGGGCTAAGGCCAACCAGGAGAAATTGAGGTAGCTAGAAATAGCAAGGGAAGGGGGCTGTTGCCGTGGAAGTCTGTCCTCTCTCCAGCAGCCAGAGTTCCCACTGAGATGGACGCGTGCAGCCACTGTGTTAGGCAGGTGGCAGGCACTGGGCTGAACATACTACATTCAGAATTCACTTCTTACAACCACCCTGATGGGAACAGTGGGCACTTCTATTATCTCTTCTTTCAGGAGGGGCAAGTGATCCAGAGAGGCTAAGCTGCAAGCACTAAAAAGTACAAGAGCTCCCGTGTGCCACTCACATTCTACAACCCTGTTCCTTTAAGGAATGCTGGGTGCCAGTGTGCACCTCCTCCTCCTGGCTTCCCTCCCATTCTACTCATCATGCCCACCTGGAGCCTCTTCTCTGCTCTGTTTGGGTCACAATTCTGGATGTTTCTTGCCAACGAGTTTCATGTGGATGGTACGGCAGGGGGCACTGATGGTGAGGGATGGTTCTCAGGAAAGACCGTCTCTTGGGGGTATGGTCACAAGAGCTGCCACCCCCATTTTCTACAGAGGAGGGGCTGGAACCACGCAGCTGGCCAGGGAAGAACAGCTAGATATCGTCGCTCACACCTACACCAGGGGCCAAGGGAACCCCTTGTCTCTCAATACTCCACAGCTCAAGCCTCGGAATGGGCTCTAAACAGCCACTCTGTGGGGGCAGGAGCACAAAGGCTGCGTTGTCCAGTTGACTCGAGACAGCAGAGAGCTACATGGTAGACGGGTGGCAGAGGAGATGCTGAGCCTGCTGGCTAGATGTCCCTGCACACTGTCACCCCTCCTGCCAACAATTGTGTGATCCCAGCCCCACTGCAGGCCCACAGGTGCCCCTCTTCTCCTCAGAAGCCAGCTGCCCCTGTCCTGTGATAGAAGAGGAGGCACAGCTCAGTGCTGGGGCATGAGACTTGGGGGGTCAGAAGACAGTTCTAGGCATCCTCTTGTTTCTCTTTCTCTACCCCCACATTAGTCCAAGGAGGCCCCAGACCTGGCAGGGTGGGGGAGGTAAGGGGAGCAGCCCTGAGCCTGGTTCTCATTTTCTTGCCCAGAGCCTGAGCCTTTGTGGGAAACTTCTGAAGGTTATTAAACACCCGGAGGTCGTTAAATGCGCTGTTAACGAGGTATTAATCAACACCCCTCAGGAAAAAATAAAAAGACACCATTAACTCCCCCCCCACCCTTTCCCCAGGAAGCGTGAGGCTGAGCGTTTCAGTCACATCTTTTGTCTGGAAGAAGAAATATACTTTAGCATGATCAGAATCTGGGCCTAAGCAGGCCTGGGGCCCATCTGAGGCCTGAAGCCCCCAGGATGACCTGGATGGGGGTGGAGGGGAGGCCTGTGGGCCTTTGACCCTGGGTTATAGCGGCATCTGTGTGCATTCAGGTGTGTGTGTGTGCACACATGCATGTACATATTTACATACATGTGCCGTAAGACGGAGAGGATCACAGCAGATATAACGGTCTCACCAGGCAGTCTCCTTGTGACCTCAGTGCATGCTGAGCAGTGCCCCGCAGGCCAGGGTATCCTGAGATTTGCTATTAGAGCCCTAAGATTCAACTCTGGACTGTCCAGAGTAGGGGAAGGAACCCCATGGCCTGGGGGACTGGGAACTTTAGGAGTGTTTTCTTGCTTCTCCTCAGTTCACCAAATAGTTAAATGGTTTTGAAATCTTAAGTGATTAAAAGGTATTAACACAATTCTAATTCTACACACCCATGCTGAAGCTTCTGGAGGATGGAAACAGCACTGCAGGCTTCCCTGAATGCAAGGGTGGCATAAGGGGTGCAGGGGGTCAAGTACTTCAAAAGCAGTCTCTGAGACACAAATGGGGACCCCTACTTTTCCCTTTTCAATGGGATTCTCACTACTTTAGCAACTGTTATGCCCTTAATAGCTAACTCTAGCCTCTGACCCTGCAGAATAATAAAGCCAGCCTCAGACAGGGTCCATCTTGGTAGGGGAACGGACACATACTACTCTGCTGTCATTCTTTTCCTGTGCTGCCTTCAGCGCTACGGGCCTGATGCTACAGAAGAGGACCTTTCTGGGGTCTGTGCTGGGGGCTAGCTGGGTGGCCGTGAGGAAGTTAGGTGAGAACAGTGAGGAAGTTTCTAGAGACATAGGAAGGCACCTCAGAGGTCAAACCTGTTCTACTAGAGGAGGTCCTGAGTCAAAGAACTAACAATGTCCTGCTAAGTCATTCAAGACCTCTCCACCCCCTCAGAATCTGGCCAACACCCCAGGATTTCCAGAAAGTTCCCAAGAGCCCCTGGGAAGTGAAGAGAACAAGATCCTCCCAGTTAGAATGGCCACGTAACCAATTGCTCCCTCCCTGAAGTTCTGGATACAGCGCGTCAGCCGTTAGCCAAACATAACCAAACACAAGGTCAGCTTTGCCCAACCTCCTTCTACTAGGGCAAGGCCCAGAACCCCAGTCAGTGTCTGCCATGGAAGGGGTCTCCTGGTGATATGGGAGTATAAGTAACTTTCTGGCCTATCTCTCTTATTTTGAATTGCCCAACCAGCCCTCCAGGCCTAGGGACCCATCTCATTCCTGAGGAAAAGGCAGAACCCTCACTGGGGCTTCTGGTCAGTTCTGCTGGGCACAGAAAGGTGAGTGAATCTGAGAACCCGGAGAGGTGGGACGCTTGGACATGACTTCTCACAGATGTCTGCACACACCCTGAGCTCATCCGGCCAAGAACAATCAGGGATTCCCCTCTCTGACTGCTCAGACATGTGCAAAGGGAACTGTTTGTCTCCTAGGCAAACTCAAGGACAGAGACCAGGGAGAGAGGAATGGGGTATAGGGCAACAGCGATGCTGGGATCGTGAGAGCCCAGCTTTAAGTCCTGCTTCGAGGGGACCAGCTGGGGGGTCTCATCTCTCTCTACCCCTGCCAAGTGAACAGGGGAAGCAGCGTCTCAGTAGGAAACTGGGCCTCTGGTCTTCTCAACTTTCCAATCTCTTGGCCAAATACACTCCCACAGGGTGACATTTAGACCCTTAGGCCCTCTGTCCACTGGCCTAAGATGCTAAGGCCTCTCCAGAGGTTCAAGTGGACCCATGCGAAGGCCTAGGAGCCCCAGAGTAAGTTTTAGAAAAGGCTGCATATGTTCTCATCACCTTCTCTACTCATTTCTTACTATGGCTTCTGGGTGCGGTGAGCACTTTCTGGAAATGAAGCCTGCCACATGGTCTTTCCAGCCCTTCTCAGCCCCAAGTGGAAAGTGAAAGAAGCGGGGTTCCAGGTTCCACCAAGAAGGGGTCCCTGTCTCCCCATCTGGGAGCTGACTCAGGCAGGGATGTTGTAGTGCCTTGGTTTGAGGTGTTCAACACCCTCGCTCTAGCTGGGAGCACGGGCTTAAATTCTAAGCCACTTGCCAACCCCCTGGAGTTTTGGACACTCTTCTCCTGAACTGTCTTTAAGTGGGTGTGTAAGCTGAGAAACTCTGAGAGCCACTCACCCAAGAGATGAAGGCGAGAAGCGTGTCAGTTTGGGGCTAAACCTAGCTTAATCTGGGCACCCCATCGCTGAGATGAAGGGGTTTCTTAAGCCCAGGGTTGGCCGGGGCACTCCCAGACAGAGTCCTCTCGGAACCCCACCCTCGTACCTGCAGCACGTTGGGGTGCCGCAGCCGCTCCAGCAGCACCATCTCCTTGAGCAGCTTGTGGGCCGCCAGGCGGTAACAGCCCCTCCGCGCTCCGAACTCGCGCACGCAGCTGCCTAGGTCGTGGCCGCCAAAGTCCACCGCCTTGAGCGCCACCGCGGCGCCGCCGGGCAGGCGCACTCGGTACACCGCCTTGGTGTAGCCCGAGCCCACGTACTGCGCGCCGGACACGTTGCGGAGCGCGGCGCAGCCCAGGCGCGGGCCCGGGCCGGGGGAGCCCGCGCCGGGAGCCGGGGGCCAGCCCGGGGC
>NDGN010845903.1:0-24803 GCA_002564285.1 Tympanoctomys barrerae | reverse complement strand
ACAGAATCTCTCTCTCTCTCTCTCTCTCTCTCTCTCTCTCTCTCTCTCTCCCCCTCTCCTACTCACAGTCTTCTCATCTCTCTTCTCCTCTTGATACCCAAACACTTTAATGTTTTTCTTACTCATTTCACTTCCAAAATGTTTTGAGAAAAATACTTTTATGTTGCTGAGAATTTTACTGTCATTAAGTCCCTTGCCACTTGGCAAATGGCTCTATACAACTTCAGTCATATATCAAACTTGCCTCCTTTTAGAATGCTTTCTTTACCCCATCCAGTTTTATGGACAGAGGATGTTACCACAAAGGCTACCAGTTGTCCTTATGATTTGAATAGCTCAAGATTTGGAAGGTGCTTTTATGTATTATTTCATTTTGTTTGCCTTCCATTAACTCTGCAAAGTAGTTCCAAGTTTGCAAATGAGTAAACTAAGGCTCCAAAAACCTCCGTGATTGCTCAGGATCAGAATGTGGGGTGTGCATGCAGCCGAGCAAAGACGTCTGCCAGGCTGTGTCTTCTGCTAGCAGTGCCATATTGTAGTGAATAATGTTTCTTCTCATAATGACTATACTTATTCACATGATTCTGTGCTCCTAGCCACAGCAAAGCAATGTCTATGAAGATAATCTGATAATGTTACAGTATCAAGGTTTACTACCCAAGCTATGTGGCATAACTGAGAAGCACAACGCTGACCCTAGCACTTAGAGGAGATAAGAAAGCACCACTGACTGCTCCACCTTCACTGGAAAGCCCCATCATGCTTACTGAGCATGCAGATGGGGTGAGAGAATGGTGTGCTCCTCTGGAAGCAGCCTCCTGGTGTTTTGCAAGGCAAGATGGCAGATGAGCATCCCAGAGAGGGACAAGGGTTTTCCTAGCTCCTGTCTCCCTGGACTGCGCTGACACATATCCTACCAAAAATACAGCTTTCACATGCCAGTCTCAACAGGCGTGGGTGTGTTTGCTCGGAGCAGATGCCGAACGCCATGTGGCAGAGGAGGAGGGACTGAGCCGATTGTGCTCGTAACATGATGTTTGCTGGGATCTAAACTCGCTTCTGCAATCCCTTCCTATAGGCCAGGAATCCTGGTAGCTGCTTGGCTTCAGGCCCAGCATGAGGAATGGGCTGCTTCCTTCCTCCAGCCAGCTTAAAGAGGTTGGAGCCCATCGCAGCAATCTGACCTACAACGAAAATATCCCCGCAGTGGGGCCTATTCTTTGACATGGGCTGTGTTGAACCAAGCAGAAAGTCTAATGTCACCGGACACTTTGTTATAGATGCACTGTGATCACCTACTCTGAAGCAATGACCAAGAGAGGGGCAGAGGGAGATACAGGAGAAATCAGTCATGCTTCCTCCCTTTAAGAAACACACATAAAAACAGCCCCCGATCCCTGTGTGCCTCCTATATACCTAACTCTATGGGGCTCTTTGCTTTCATTGTCTCATTTAATTATTGCAGCAGCTCTTCCAGGCTGAATGTCAGTATCCACATTTTAGGGGCAAGAGTGTTGAGCTAGAGCAAGAGATATGTCCAAGTTAACATTGTCAGTAAGTGGCGGAGCTAAGATTCAACTCAGACTGAACCAGACTGCCTGGCTCAAAAGCATATTGGATTAGAGAGAAAGAACTTGTATTAACTTGCACAAACTTGCCTATTGTCATGAGGGCAAAACAAATCTGGTTCTCCCTTCAGGATCCATGGGGGGAATGTACAAATGGGCAGACAGTTGCTCCTGGACTACTAAGAAATTAAATAGCTTCCAGGATTGCTGATGCCTGAGCTCACTGGGATAGGCAAGGAGAGAGCCCTTTCTCTCCCACCATTGAAAGCAACTGAATTCTCAAAGTTTTTTCTTTAAACAAGCTTTATACTCTCAACTGTCTTTATATTCCTTGCAGCACCTTGCACAAGACTTTGCAAATATTAGGTGCTAAATAAATATTTGCAGAAGGAAAAAAGGAATGAAAAATGAAGAAAACAAGTTGTGGAACAGCAAGGACAGCAGGAAAAACAAAAACAGCCTAGGCTCAAAAACAGGATGCACAGCTCCTCCTTGAAGAAGTTTCCCCCTGCAGTTGGTGTACAGCGTCTTTTTCTCTGTCACCCTGCTCACAGGGTTAGTTTAGCAATATCCGGCTGTGCATTCATGTTCACTAGTTTATGTCTGTCCAGGTAATTAAGGGATAATCATTGTCTGTAAAGGATACGCTTACCCCTTTTTCTTACCCACAGCTCTCTGCCTGCATCCCTCTAATTGAGAGGAAGGAAGTTTGTTTTTTTCTGTACTATTCCCCCTGCCCAGTTAGAGCAACACCGCTTTTAAAGGAAGGGCCTCATAAACTTGTTTAGCAAGTGTGCATCCCTCCAGGGAGCATTCTGCAGTCCCTGAAAAGTTCAAGAAGCCTGCTCTCCAAGGTTTGCTTTGGACTGAGCCAAGGTCCCACCTGGCTAAGGTACACAGGAGCTTCGCTTGGTAGTGTAGGGATGCTCCTCCTGCGGATCTTGCAAGCCTAGCAAGTTAATTACAGGAGTCTACTCCCTGCTCTTCACCCAGGCGCCTCCATAGAGCCTCCTCAGGAGGGGCCAGCCAGAGCAACCGCCTGTTTCTTTTAAGTGAGAGTGAAGCCTGCCTGTGAATGCAACAAGAGTTCCTCGAAGCTTGAAGTGTTCAATTTTACTTCGCCATGCCCCCGGTATAATCCATTGAAAGGGCACTGTCCTTCAGGCCTTTCAACCAGGCTGACAGCTGCCCGCTGATTAATTGACAGGTTAAAAAGATTGATTCCACATGTCAGAGCTGTAACCCTGCCAGAACAATACAGCTGTCACTTGGGCTGTAAAACAGCCCTGCTTACATTAGCAGTCCTGACAGAGCTGCGCACGGACACATGCACCTGCCTTTATGGAGAGCCTCGACGCGCGGCCATGCCAAGATTAATCACCTTGAGAGCAACACTGGAGGAGCAAATAAATGGTTCTGTGGTGGAAACAGCGGTGGCAGTGCTGGCCGAGGTGCTCTTGGCCTGCAGATGGTGCTCAGTGGGCATGCCAGGAAGAGACAGAGTGGGGCCCGAGTCACCGCCCCACCCTCACCTCTAGGTGCCAGGCAAGCCACCCATGGGAAGTCTCCTAGCTTTGTAGACAAAGCTATCGCTTGCCTGAGACTCCATCTCTCACCCCAGGCTATGCCTCCCTGGCCAATAATGCACAGGAATCCAGGGCCCTGTCCCACGGGCCTGTTTATTTAAAACTTCAGTGGCTGGACACCCTCAGCACATGCTGAAGGACTGAGAGAAACCTGAGCATGTCAAAAGCCAGGGAGACAGGCTGCAGATATACCTCAGCGGCACAGCACATGCCTGGCAAGTGTGACATCCTGTGTTTTTGTTTCTCCTTACCCCTCAACAAAACAACCAAAAAAGGAACCCCCCCCCCAGCCTGCTGGAGGCAACTCTTTCCCAACCAGAAAACATCCAGAACACCTACAGTATCTGAGCACGTGCGGACTTTCCTCAAGCATTTCAAAGCATTTTAATTACCTGCAAAGAGCATCAAAAGAGAAATGCCCCAGCTTACATCTTCTATATTTAAAATCTAAATGGCCTGAAATTGTCACTCAATAGTTAGGCAGGCTAGAAAGCTCTAGGAAGAATTCCTCAGGAGATTGTCAGGTATCTCAGGATTTGAACATCAAATCAGATCTCACATTCTCCCTCCACCCCCAAGACTCTCTTCACTGTTCATGTCCACTCTTCTTCCCTGTACAGTGTCCCCAGAGTGGACAAAGGGGTTTCTGCCCAAGCGACCAACTGTGGTCAGCAGGGTGCCTGCTTGGGATCTGCCCAGAGCACTAGTATGGCATTAGTACATACAAATCACAGGTAACCTAAGTATTCCACTATTTCTCATCCTGAAAACAGTGCTTCTGGAATAAGAAAAGGAGTTTCAATTAAAGATTTCAGTGAGAGTTTTCTGGGCTTCACAGGGCAGCAATCCTCAAATGTTGCTGCAAATTATAATTATCTGGAAGATGTTTAAAAAATTCAGATACCAATACTACTGGGAGGGCTAATGAATCAGAATTGCTGATCTAGGATTCAGACATCAGAATTTTTAACAATCTTTCTGGTTCATTCTAGCAGTCATGGACTTGGTAACCCCATCTTCTAAATACATTCAAGTTAAATTCTCCCCCTGACAAACTCTTGTATATGTGGACAAAGCTCTATTTTAAAAACCGAAGAAATCTTTTTTGCAAATTTCCTGGGGAACAGCTATGTTACATAGAGTATACGTAGAAAATTGGATCACCAATATACTGAAAGATAGGCAAGTAGAGAACACGCCGATACAGATATGTGCATATTTATATGTACACGGACACCAACCCCTTAATAACGTCACATACAAAGCTTTCACAGCTTTTGCACAATTTCCTAAAAGCAGAAAATTCAGTTTTGTGACATACTTTTCTAAATTAGACCATATACATTGCAAAAGAAATCTATGTTCACTGTGACACATAAATCCTCCCCGAGTGTTCCCACTCTCCTTCCCCCACTCCTGATCCAGTCCGTCCGGTAAGCAGCCTGAAGTGTGTTCTTTCATAGCTTTCTCCATGCTCTATGTATGCAAACACATAGGGACCTATGATGGTGTGGTAGCTAATTCAGTGTGATGAATGAGGTAAGGGATGCTCAGTCCAAGCACAAAAAGTTATTTCTGGGAGTGGGTGTGTGTGTGTGTTTGTGTGTGTGTGTTTCATGGAAGACATGTGCATTTAACTCAGAGTGAAACAGACCACTTCTCTGTGCAGACAGCACAGTCCAATCTGTGGAGGATGGAGTGAAAGGGCAGAGGAGGGGCAAGCCGGCTCCTCTGGGGCTGGCAAGGCAGCCTCTGTCCACAGGGAGCAGTGTCAAATCTCCCAACTGCCTTCCAACCCACCAGTGCTTAACCTTGGGCATCAAATTGGGCAGCCAATTGTGTCAGTGCTTGGGACCCAAACTGAGCTATGCCAGTGACTCAGATGCACACTGTGGGACTTGTCAGCACCCGTACCTGTAAGAGCCAGCTCCTAGGATGGACACCTTCTATGTCTACATATGCAAAGCATCTCTGAAAGTCCTTCTCCCCTGAGTGTCTTTATGAAGTGTGATCAAAAGTATGGTGAATGCTTCTGCCTGGTGCCATCCAACAGAAAGACAGGCTTGGAAAAGCATGAGAACATGTCCTCTTGTTCTCTACTTACTAGCTCTGGCACTGTGTGACTTCTGGCTCTTCCCCAAAGTCAAATGACCATGAAAGGTAAACGTTTTGAATCAACTTAGGGCATTGTGGCAATGGCAACCGTGCAACTAAAGCTATTCATAGTAGAAGACTTCAACAACTGCTTCAGCTAGTGGCAAGAATGATGGAATAAACATGCTTGAAAGGAGAGAAATGTTTTGAGAAAGGCTAATGACAACGTGTCTTCTGCTATAATAACTGTTTTAATTTAAATATTCACTGTATTCTTTGATCATGTGTTATATATCCTGCTGGTTCTATTTCTCTGGGAAACACTGATGAATATGTATGATGTCTTAGTTACCTTTCCAGTTGCTGAGACAAAACAATGGACACCCAAAGTTAAAAGAAAAAATGTTTATTGCAGCTCACAGTTTGTGGAGGTTTCCATTCATAGTTGGCTGGCTCCAAGGCGGTGGCATGGCGGAGGGGCATCAGAGAGTAGAAGTGCTTCATGGCAGGAAGAAGGCAGCAGTGCAGTAAAGTAGCTAAAATCAAGCAAACAACAAATGCCTACAGAATCCTTCTTTCTGTTCCCTATATTCTAATCTGGCTATTGCCTCTTAGGATAGGTAGCACTCACACCCAGAGTGGGCCTTCCCTTTATCCATACCCAAAACTATGCCAAACCACCAGTGGACTAATGTAGTAGCCACACACCCTGATCCCAGCATCCCGTACCTAATCCCAGCCTCACGCACTCTAGATCTGGTTGTCTCTAAAAAGCACCCCTTATGACTGCATGAAACTTCTGGAGATATCTAGATGTCTACATTATCTAGCATACAATTTAGGTTTTCTTTCTTGGTAGGCATATTTCTCTACCACATCTTTTGGGAGAATGTATTTTAAAATAATGCACCCCAAGGTCACAGAGCTCATTTTGCTTTTGACTTCTATCCCCCAGGGTCTCTCCACCACTTCTTGCACCCTCATGTGTTAGGACACACCTGCTTTCCTGTAGATTCTGCACATGGGGTATGTGAGAAACACAGCTATAGCTTCCTCTTTGCATCAAGGCAGAGAGATGACAAAAAAGTCTGCTGATTTAATCTTCAAATACAATCACCAATAGCCAATAGGAAGGTAGGTCCGCGCACAATGAAGCAGAAGTTATCATCTCGGTAAACAGACAATATCAGAACAAGCCACTGAGTTTCCTGCAAACCACAAAAGAAATGATTTTCAGTCCTGCATAATCCTGTCTCCTCTGTGCAGCCATGTCCTGCACAGTGAGGATCAGTGAGCTCTGAGCCCCGTGCTGGGAAAGAGCAGGGTCTGCTATTTACAGAGCACATGCTAAGCAGATGCTGCTCAGCTCTGCTATTGATCTTTCTCAGTGATACACGAGTACAATGGATGATACCATTAGGATAAGTCATCTATCACCGGCATCTCTACAAACAGAAGTGAGGATGCCATGTTCATCCCCAATTAACACTGACTGAGTGCCAGTTACAGCCCTAGTGCCAGGCGACAATTAAGCTGAAATAAGTAAATCCACCCATGGCAGTCCCTAATGTGATGGGGAACTGAAGACAATACATTAAATGTGAAAGAAAATGGTCCCCTGGAATAAATGTCACACAGGCTCTCAGCCACCATCTTTCCCAGCCCTGGTCACTGTTGAACTCAACTCAAGGCAGTCACATGGGATCTCTCAGCACTTTTGCCCCTAAATTCTCCCAATTCCCACCCTAACATCCAGAACTTCTAATCTTATCTCTAGCTCCCCAGTTGTCCTCTACACCAGGAATTATCCAGCAGCTGCTCCAAGGTATCCAGCATGGGGGTGCATTACCACACCAAGGCACCCACTTGGTCTGCTCTTGATTCTAGACTGGGATGTCTAGCAGTGTTTTATTGCTACCTAATGTAGTTATATTCCCAACAGTTCCTTTTACCTCATGACCTCTGCTTCTGGTGGATAGCAGCCAAACCTTTTTCTACCCCTTGCCTCAGGGAAGAAATGACAGAATACAGAAGTCAAGTTATGACTCTGAAGTTTCAAAAGCCAGTGTCTAAGGGATAAATCAACACTTTAAAGAATGTGGGATTAGTATGAGTCGAGTTAACTCTATCAAAAAGAAAGAAAAAGAATTACATCTTCAACTGACAGGAAAGAACTCATGGATCTAAAACATTAGAAAGAAATGTGGTTGCCAAGAAGGCACTCACTCGCACCCTGCTGATCTTGGGAATGCTGGTGGGCTTTCCAGAATATGGCAAGGCCTGGGAGTCTTCTGTCCTCATGCTTGTCCCATCCTAACTGCCTCCCTGCCTACGAGGGGTGACAGAGACCAAGGACCCAGAAAGACTTCTAGAACCCCATTGCCAAGGCTGGCAACACCTAGCATTACATTGGAGAAAATGCATGGGGTGAGAGGGGTGCAAACAGCCAACTTCAGACAACAATATGAAGTCTCCCAGGCCAGGAAGCAGTAGCTGTTCTCCACATAGCCATGCATGGCCTGGAGGTGGCCAAGGGAGCCAGCACACACCATGCGGCTTCAAGATGGAGACAGGGAAGGCATTGCATATGTTGCCTGGGCCGCAGACTGAGGCCAGATGGAGATGAGGGTGCCTGCAGGAAGGAATAACAAGGAGAGAAGCTGACAGCGAGCCAGGAAGAGCCCCAGTCCAACCCAGCCACTTCTCTCTGCAACCTTCCAAAACACTGCGGTTGGGGTGAGGGTGAGGCACCTAGGTGGGGCTTCCAACAGAGATTAACCTTCTTCAGCCTAACCACTGTGGTATCACAATGAGTTTTGCTATAAAAAAAAAATGTTTTTTTAAAGGAAATGTCCTACCCATCCAACTCTATAGATTGACATTTGTAAATGCAACAACTATTAGGAAACCTTTTGTCTTATAGGGACAAAAGGCCTCCTTGTAATTCCATCTACTACTCCTAACTTTTTACCACCATCTGAGAGCAAAGCAACTACATCAGCCTTATTCTAAGAGTAGCAGGCTGATTGGTGTCTGTTCAGAAACTGTTATCTGGCCTCAACAAGAGCAAAGGCAAAAGTCAGGTCTTACAAATGGCCACAGCAATTGGACTTGGACATGTCATAAAGCACAGGGCTGGTGAACACATCTTGTTGGGCACAAAGGTGTCAGACTTATGTGATAAGCAGGATGTGATGGGAAATCTGTGTTATATAACAACAGCACTCTGCATCAAAGGACTAGAGGCTTCAAAAAATCTGATCCTTTACTGTGAACAGTTTGAGAATCAAGAAGTATTCCCATAGTCAACTTTTGTTGGCAAGGAATACATTCCAGCACTCCAGACGATCCCTGAAATTATAGAGTACCAAGCCCTGTATGTTGTATGTTACTGCTTTCTATACATACTTAAAATAAAATTTGGTTTATAGATTAGGCACAGTAAAAGATTCACAATAACTAACAAAAAATAGAACAATTATAACAACATACTGTCACAGTTATGTGAATATGTTTCTTTTCTCTCTCCCTTTTTGTATCATTCTCCTTCAACCCCCAAATATCTTATTTTATTTGTACCTTTTCATTTAAAGGAAGCAGTTTACAGCTTCTCTCTGGCATATCGGAACCGCCAAACGCAGTACTCTTGCTTCTTGGCATAACTTCGACACAGCACTACTATACTAGGTCAGTCAAGGTGTTAAATCTGATGGCTACCGAGTAACAACTGGGCATGTAGTGTGGAGAACCTGGCTATGCTGAAGGGCTAGTTCCCATGCCAGGCAGCAGAAAGAAGGGTAGAAAAATTCATTATGGTATTCACTATTTAAAGTCTATTGTTAATTTCTGGAATTGTTCCATTTAATATTTTTGGACCAACATTGACTATAGGTAACTAAAATTGAGCAGAGTGAAACCACAGGTAAAGGGTACTGAATGTTACACAGTATTGCTGAAAATACTGAGAGTAACATAGCCACCTCCCAGTGCCCCCCTACCATTTCTTCTTCGAAGAAAATGCTATGGTTCCTATAGCTATCCTATCTACATCAGCTGCACATCCCTAACAACCTGGTCATCGTGTTCCCACTGCTCCCCAGAAAGGTAGAATTGATATGGGGCTAGGATCTCTCACAGCCATAAAACTCCTGTTTCCTCTCAGCTTCTTTGGCTCTTCACCCCCACCCCAGGAGTCTCTCTTTGGAGAGATTATAATCCTAGCTGGGTGGCCCCAGAGAAGTGTGATTTGGGTCTGAAAAGGCTTTGTCACAAGTCTCTTCAAAGCTTTTATGGTGAGATTGAATACAGATATACAGATCAATTATCTTAAAAGCAGCAAGGAGGCCCATCAAATATTTCTCGCTTTAAACAGGTTTATTTCCATCTGCACTTATCTCTGCTATTTAAACTCCATTGCTTGCAGTTAATCTTATGTAATGCAGCATAAGAGGGCTTATTTACTTTCTAATGACATCAATTGGCCATAAATATTAGACATCCAAGGTTCGTTGAAGCTGTGGGGACAGTTTTCCATTCTTACTTGACATTTGACTATTTGCAGAGCTTTTGCTTCTGTTTGTTCTTGTGTGACTCACTTATCGGCTGTCATAGGCCCATGTTCGATTTATTTAAATTGAATGAATAAGTACATTAGGCAGTGCTGTCAGGAGGAGAGAGAATGGGAACTTCCTGGGATGAGTGATAAGTCAACACACTGCAATAGAGATTCTCAGCAAAACTGCACAAATCAAAATGCTAAATGGAGGTGAGGAGACAGCCCAGGGCTGCCAAAGGCAGGTGTGTGGGACAACCAGCCCTGTGGCTGTGTGGATGGGAGACCCCTGCATCTGAAGTCACTGTGGCTTTCATTAGAGTGACTGGCAAAATTCTTCCAGAAGATTGGACACTAAATCTGCAGCAGATTTGAAGTCTCCAAAATAAATAAAAGTCACTGATAGCTGCTTAATTTAGAGCTGAATGTTCTATTTCCCAGCATCATGTGGCTCCTCACCAGGCTTTTCTCTTCCTTTCTTTTCTCTTCCTGATCCCCGGCTCAGAGGCTTGGGGGTTCATCTGAGATCACAGAACTCTGGATTCTGCAGCCCACTGACCTCATTCCTTCAACCCTTTCTTTCATCGCCCAAGACAACAAAGCCCCATGACAGGCTCTTCTGCCAGCAAGGCTTCAAATGCAAGGTAGTGCATCTCTCCTCAAGAGGTCTCCTCTGCACAAGTCCATCACCCAGCAAGCTGGGCAGCTTCACAGAGCAAACTCAGGCCCTTTACTTGAATGGTTGGTTGTGGTTGGAATTCTTCCCATGCCCTGTCTCCCTGCAGAAGCTCCAACATGTAAGGCAGATTTATCCCTCATTAGAATTTCAGCCTCAGCAAACACTTCTATTAGAATGAAATTCAATATAAAATTTAATTCAACAAGTATGTGTTGGCTACCCACTAAGTGTCTAGGACCACAACTTCCAAACTGCTTGGCTTTCTCCTGGTGGGCAGGAAGTCCACTACTCTCACTGGAGAATGCATCGGTACTCTGGGCTGATGGGCTTCCTGGAAGTTCTCCCTGGATGGAAGAGAGCAATCTTTGGAGTAGATAATAGTAAAGTCTCTCATAAGAATGATTTTTTCCCTTCCCCTTTGTTCACTCACAGGGTGCTCAGGCTGTGTGGGGGCGCTGAACATTCAGTTATGAGGGGAAACAATCAAGATCCTTGTATTGAGGGAGCTTCCATCCTCAATGAACCCCAATGACCACACTAGTGAAGAGAGAATTGCAAATGATTCCTATCCTGAGGAAGCACACGGCAAAGAGAGAGAACAAGAGAAAGATAGTGTCACGACCTATTTTCCCCTTTAGTGAGAAAGCCATCTGCTCTGTGCAGAAGTGAACAGTGTTCAATATACAAAGAGAGGGAGATGCATCGCAGATAGCTGAGAGAGCTTGTGCAAGTACCCTGAGGTGACATGGATGCTGCCCAGAGAATCAGGGACAGTGACACTAGATGAAGCTAGCCAGCTGAACAGGAACCAGACTCCAAAGGACTTTTTACACTGTTGCATCCTTTGGCATTTATTTTAAGGTCAACAGGAGGACTTTCAAGTAAGAGTTCTCATTTAATCAGATTTGCATTTGGGATAAAGTGAAATCACTGGCTGCAGTATGACCAAACAGCACAGGGTAGAGACGCCTCCCAAGGACCAGTAGGAGGGTATGCAGCAACTGGAGGGGAGGCACAGAGGCTCCACTTGAGCAGCCACACTAGAAAATGATAAGAGCAGTAGACAGATTTAAGAACTCATGAGTAGGGGAAAAAAATGATCAACAATAAGTTTGAGCAAGGGGTGTCACAACAGAAGCCAATTAGATATTGTTACTCAGTCAGGTGCCTCCTCAAATAGACGCTAGGAAAGTCTTCAGATAACCTAGTCCTACTACTCTAAATGAAATCCCATGAGAGCTGAGATTTCCCTCTCCTGCCCCCCATAGTTAAGAATCTAAAAGAATGGCACCCCCAAAATACCTGCAGAATTCCAGGTTCTTCTGCTATTCTCTGCTCCATGTGAAGCTCTGCAGATGAAGGAACTTCCCCAGAAATAGAAAATAATTGCCTGTCTCCACACGTTTGTGCCTGTCCTCTGTTCCCTGGTGGGGATGCTCCCCTGACTCAGGTGGAAAGCACCTGATAGCAGACCTCTCCCTGGATCCCTGTCAGGACAGTCATTTGGCCCACAATGACTTCCTTCTCTATTCTCTCTGGGGAATACTTCAAACCCCAAGTCACTATTGATTGGTAAGAAATACCACCACATGCAGCCAGATGCAATACAATTCTGTCTTCCAAACATGTGGAATAAAGGAGAGAAACACTAAAGTAGCTAATTTCCTTTATTATTGGCATTTGGATAGAAGCTCAATGGGACTGTCTAACAAATATCCAAATCTAATACTAAAATCTTTCAATTATAAGATATGTTAGTTTCTAGTAAATTACATTTGGGGGACTTACACCAGCAATAACTTTGTATTTTCTTTGTTTCCCCAAAGTCTGGATGGGAAAACTTAAAAACAAACAAATAAAAATAATAAGCAAGCAATGTCTGGAAGACGCACTCGGAAGCTCCTGCTGACTTAGCTTTTTCCCTGTTCTTACAACCAACCCTTCCCTTGACTTTAGCTGTCTTATTAAAGCTTTGCTGCACAACTGTTTTCCCCTCAGTAGAAGAGGTGTATAGCACTGTCTTGCTATAGCTAGAGATCCTGAAAACAGCTGTCACAGGGCTGCTGTGGGTGGACTTTGAGAACCTCTGAGCTAAGCATAGTTTTTCTTAATCTTGTTAGGAAAATGAACCTGTATCATCCAAAGGCTGAAAGGCCAAAGAGCCTTAATAATCAAGCAATAACTGAACCCACTCAATATTTTTCTCAAATCTATATTTTCTACCTATTACCCACCTCCTGCAGCATGTAATCCCCTCAGCTGATGAACGCAAGTGTCACATCTTCCATGAGAGCCCACAGTCACATGACAGCTTGGAACCAGATGTAGACCAGGAGGCTCAAATTAGATCTCAGAGCCAGAGCTGACAGCCATCATCATGTGTGAGGCTTATTTTAAGAGGAGATGCAATCCTGGTATTTATCAGCTTACAGTTGCTGGGGCTGGTGTCCTCCAGCATCGTGGGAGAGCAGTGTGTGGAAGCTGGAGGGTGGCTGGTGGCTGGGCTTCTGGGCTTGGACCTGGATACAGGCTTCTAGAAGCAGCACCTCCAAGTTGGTGGCCATCAGCCACTGTAGGTTGGCACTGGCCAACTTGATGCCCTGAAAAATAGCATCCACAGAGTTGTACAAGAACCAGAGGCACAAAACCTAGTGTTCCATTTACATGAGGTTGAGGACGAAAGAGCATAAAGAAGGATTTATGCTGGATGCATTACCACAGTGTGGGTGGAGAACAGAAGGCCACAGGGTCTCACATTGCTATTCACAGATGGGCTGGACTAGGAAGTTCTTGGGAGGCTGGGGAGTGAGTACAAAGTAGAGCACAAGAAACCTGGCTAGGCTGGAGAGTAATTCTGACCAAGTGCTTGCCTGTCTCTTCCCATCTAAAGCGATGTAGGAGGCGCTGTGGGAGATAGAACACATGCCCTGCGACCCGATGGGAGAGTGAGACAGGACCAACGTGTCAGACTGACCTGGGTGAGGATCTCCATCCTCTCTGCCCTTTCTCACCATCTCTCCTTCCCACCAGATCACCACGCTTGCCTTCCTCCGGCTGCAGGCCCCTAGGCTTCACCTTGTGTAGCTCATGACATTCACTGGCTGGGACTTCCACCAAAGCCAGGAATTCCTCCATCCTTTCTCACAGGGGGAGCTGGAAACAGGAAGCAAAGGAATCCACGTGTCTTGAGCAGCCCTCTCTACACCACCTGGAAATGCTGGCACCTCCCCAAAGGGCTGCCTTTCCAACAGCCAAGGAAATCCCAAAAGCTGTGGCTTCAGGCCGCAAACAAGGCAGATTTGGCTCTCCTCACCCTGCCACCCGTTGCAGTGCCCGCTTGTGGCCTTAGAGCTGCCAGAGCCAAGGAGTGGCCCTGAGCTCCCCCAAGCCTTCCCTGGCTCACCCTCCTTGCAGCAGGAGCACTCCAGGAGCTGGGGTCTTCCCGTGTAGCCCCCTGAAGACAGCCAGGCCAGGCAAGGACTAGCCTCCAGCAAGGGAGGCTCAGGATCAGGACTGGAGCCAGGGGAGTGCAGACAATCTTGGGAGACAGATGGCCAGGCGGATGGGCCGGCAGAGAGAGGCTCCTGCTCCTTGTCAAGATGACACTCAAAAGTACATCCCTGTCATCACAGGTTGTCAGTGGTGTGTCAGCGTGAGATGCCGTGTGTGTTTTTGGATACTCTGTGAGTCTGGAAGGCTGAGCTGATTCCCACTTCCATAGCAACGACAAAATTCCAGCCCCAGACACAAGTCTCTGAATTAGTGTCAGACGACAGGGGGCTGGGGGAGTGGCGGGCAGGCGGAGAGGGGTGTCAGTCCCGCATGGAACAGCACTGCAGTGGCAAGGGGGGCAGCCAGCAGGTTTCTGCAAGTCTATGTGGAGAGTGTGTGTGGGCACAAAGTGACAGAAGGAGGAGCCAATGGGAGCTAATGGGAAATGCCATCTGTCAGCTGGAGCTAGCTGGGGAGTTGGGGTTTCCTGAGCCCTAGAACCTTCCAAAACCCCTATGTGTCCTTGGGAAGTTTGGGGGGAAATCCCTTTTAGTTCAAAATCTATGAAACAGTATGAGCTAAAGTGCTCATGGGATGTAGTTGACTACAGAAGGGGAAAATTTAAGCTTCCCTGTGAACAGTAACAGGGCACAGAATCACAAGATATATGTGCCCCCTCCTGGAAGGAAGGAGCTAATTTGATCCTGACTATGCAAAGAAGTTCAACCACACATGAGTGGCTGGGGTGCCATGCATCCAAAGAAAGAAAATGGGGGCAACAGCCCCTTCAGTTTCTTCTGTCCTCCCTTTCCGCTCAACCACTCAGTTGCTTAATCTTAAAATTCTACAGGATTCCACTCTCTTTGCAACCTGAGCTCATCCAGCCACTGATTGCCCTCTGGGGTAAGTCACAATCCTACCCTGAGCCCCAGCTCCCTCCTCTGGACAGTGGACAAGCCTTGATGAAAGGGTGATTTGCCCATGAACTCGATCTTTGGGGCAGTGGCGAGACATCCTCTCTGGCCTGTCCATAGTCCTTACAAAGATAGTACTAATAATACCCTGCAGCTCAAAGGTGTGCACCCTAATCCTCAGAACCTGGAAGGGCAAAAAAGGACTTGTAGGTATGATTAAATTATTGCAATGAGAAGATTATCTTGCTTTATCCATCCAAGCCCAATGTAATCATGAAGTCTTTACTGATGAAAGAAAGAAGCAGAGACAGACAAGATGTGAGGATGGGAACAGAGGTCAGAACAATGACATTGCAGGACCCCTGAGCAGAGGGATCAGACAGTAAAAGCTGTAAAAGCCAGGGCAGGAGGATCCCCTGCAGGCTCTAGAAGCAACTGAGTCCTGCAAGCACTCTGGTGTCAGGTTAGTGGGATACGCTTTGGACTTCTATCCTCCAGAGGTGCAAGATGGTAAAGCTGGGCTGTGTAGAGCCACTAGGTGCTCTCAACAGTGATAAGAAACTCACACAGTCCCCTGAGCTACAATATAACCTGGGTTGAAACCCTCTTTCCTGGCCTTACATAAATACTGTGGTGAAGAAATATGCAAGTCAGTTGGACTTCTCTGTATCTGTCTGGAGAGCTCATGCATGTTAGGCTTGCAGGAGTTATCCAGGGAGTATTCAGTGCTTTGATTGGATTTGGCAACAAGGGAAGAAAACAGTTTGATGGCCTGGCATCACCGTAGCTCTTGAGCAAGCACAGGAGGGAATCTAGCCAAGAGGCAATGTGGTGGTGAACGCACACTTGCTTGATATGCTAGCTGGACAGCAGGAAGGCTCTCTACAGACTTAGGGGACACCTAACTCTGCATCCAGGAACCACCCAAGGCTACCTCTGCTCTGCTGACATGACAGAAAGATTGACTGTCTAAGCAGAAGATGGGGAGTTGGGAGTTCAGCCAGGGATTTCAGGAGCACTGAGAAATTGAGAAATCAGAGAGCGTCCCTCAACCAACATTCCTTCAGCAACATGTTAGGAGCCCTGTGCTAGACTCTGAGCATGGCAAAATGAATAAGACAGTTTCTGCACTCAAGTAAAGTAACTGTCAGAGTACTCAGCCATTAAAGCAAATCCTTATGAGATGATATTTTTAATGCAGTTTGTGGAAGCAATAGAAACTGACCTTTGCATTGGGCTTGAGGAGGTATTTCTATATCCAAAGCAGCAGGGCAAATAAATTTCCATAAAGAAGGAAATTTATAAGTCAAGCATTAATTAACAGTATAAAAGTACACTAGGACATTCAGAAAAACAGGAATATAAGGGAATTTCCTCAACAGCATAAAGAGCACTTATGGATAAAAAGCAACAACTAACATCATACTTACCAGCGAAAGACTAAAATCTTTCCTCCTAAAATCAAGGACATAATAAACACACCTATTTTCATCACTACTATTAAACATTGTACTGTAAGCTGAGGTCAAAACAAGAAGAAGAAATAAAAGGCATCCAAATTAGGAAAAAATAAAACAATCTCTCATCACAAGTGATAGGAACCTATATATGGAAAATTTGAAGAACCTACATGAAAGTTAATAAAGCTAATAAATTCAGCAAAATTGCAAGATATAAGATCAACACACAAAAGTGAGTTGTGTTTTCTGGAGAGATAATGGGCAATTTGAAAAGGACATTAAAAACTAATTTAATTTAAAAGAATAAAATACATAAAAATAAATTCAGCAAAGAAAGTAAAAGATGTATATACTCAAAACTATAAATCATTGCTGAAGTTAAAGATTTAAATAATTGGAAATATTCCCCATGTTCATACAATTAAAAACAATATTATTAAGATGTTAATGCTATTCAAATTGATCTACTCAATATAATACCTAGCAAGATTCCAACAGGGTTTTTTTATATAAGTGGGAAAAAACCCACCTCAAATTCATATGACATCCATCACAAAAGGTCCTGACTAATCAAAACAAAACAATCTTATAAAAGAAGAATAAATGTAGTGGACTCACATTTTCTGATTCCCAAAACTACTTCAAAGCCTTAATAATCAAAACTATGAGCCCAGGGAGATAGCTCAGTAGAATAAGTGTTTGCCTGGCAAGCGCAAGGGCCTGAGTTCAATCAACAGAACCCCAAAAAGGAAAAAAAATTAAAACTAACTTACAAAATGAACAAATATGATTCTGATATATACAAAGTTATCCACATGTACCAGCAGAATGGCTTTCAAAATCCAGAGGAAAACACATTGTTCTGTGGGCAGCTGAATTTTGGCAAAGATGCCAAGTTTATTCAATGAGGAAAAGGTGTGCCTTCAGCAACTGACACCAGCACAAGCAGAAGAATGAGACAGAACCATATTTCATACCATACATAAGAATTAACTTAAATACAATGGCTAAAACTATAAAGCCTTTAGAAGAAAACAAAAGAAACATCCCAATGATGTTAGATTTGTCAATAGCCTCTTAAATATGATATCAAACATATGAACAGAGGGGGCCACTGAAATAGTTCAGTGGACTAAAGTGCCTGCTTAGGCAAGGGTAGGCTAGCGCAGTGACAGCAGTTTTATCCCTGGCACCATAATGCTGCACCAGGGGTGGGCTGAGCTGGCTACACAAAAAAAAAAGTATGAAAAGAAAAATAGATAAATAGGATCTTACTAAAATTTAGAACACTAAAAGCAATAAAAATAGATTTTATCAAAAATTAAAATGTATGCATCAAAAGATACTATCAAGAAAGTAGAAAGTCCTCAAAATAGGATAAAATATTTGCAAGTCACAAAGGTTCAGTGATCCAAAAATATGAGAAATTCCCATACCTCAATAACAACCAAAAAGATAGAAAAGTGGATGAAAGGCTTAACATTTTTCAAAGAAGATATAAAAATGTCAAATAATTCAACATCATTAGTCACTAGGAAAATGAAAACCAAATTCGCAACGATCATGATAACATTTCATACCTCCTGGAATGGTATAATTTAAAAAGTGGAATATGTTGATGAGGACGTGATACAACAGGGATGAAACTTGAAAACACTACTCCAAGTGAAATAATCCAGACACAAAGGATGCAAACAAATGCCTTTATATGAAATACCTAGCATGGGCGAGCCCATACAGAGAGTAGGGGTCGTTGTAGGGTCGGGGGAGGGAACGTGGGCCATTGGCTCAAAGGTTCTGTTTGCAAGAGTTTCGTCAATTTCACCAGAAACAGATGGAGGTGATGGTTGTATAACATGGCAAATGTAATTAATACATCAGCGCATGTTTTAATTAACACATTCAAATAAAAATTCTTAAAATGGAAAATTTTACATTATATATTGTATCACAGAAAACATGTAAGAGCCAGAAGCAAGGGAGACTGATGACTCAGGAGAGGCAAGTATGGGCTTGGTAAGGACATGGGAGGAGTAGACTTCTGAGATGCGAGCATGAAAGAGCCCTAAAGCCCTGCTAGCAAGTTTGGACCACAATAGAGTGCAGTGCATTCAACTGCTATCATTGCTTCTGCAGCTCTTACCTTAGCAGGGAGAACTGGTAAACTTCGAGAGAAATTAGGGGCATAGACATCACGGAGCAGCTGTTACAAGAGCACAAAGCAGAAACAGCAAGCACCTGGTGTGAGCCCTGCAGCACAGGCAAATAGGGATGCAAGAGCGAGTCAGAGGCTAAATCTGTGTGATTTAGGGCAGAAACGAGGCAGAGGAAGAAGAGTTGAAGATGCCTCTCTGAACATCTAGTCCACAGCCTCAGCCAAACTTGGACAGGTCTGAAACTCAGCAAATAGCTAGCCAGACACAGCACACAGACCCCAGCACAGGCTTGCTGACTCCTAGTACCTTTCACTCTTAGGCACCACCAATGAGTAACATCATGAAAGTTTTCATTTGGCTTGAAAATCAAGCATACAGTTCAACAGGTTGAAAGTGGGACAGTTGATCTGCTAGATGACTTGCTAAATCACTGCACTGATCTGCTAAATGTTCACATCTCTAACTCCCTCAAGCCACCACATTTCATGGGGCCACTTGCTTGATGAAAAGGATCCCTCCCAGAACTCCAAGGCCATCTCCTTATCCTCTGGTCCAAAGAGAAGGAGGAACTCAGCCAGGTCATGGAAAAATAATTTCCATGTTTTCTTCACTACTGATCTTGTCTTGTCTGGATTCATGCTTAGAGGCCAATGACATATTAATTAGTCCTTTTAATTAGCAAGTGTCAGAGAGGATGTGGAGGCTCCACAGCTTAGGCACAGGGGTGCCTTTGACAGCAGGGTCATTCAAGGTAAGCCTACTTTCTGTCACATCTGTCCTCAGCCAGCCCATTATCCAACCCAAGATGTATTACAATGTATTTTAGAGGTATCCTCCCTTCTCAATGTAAACAAGAAGTTGCTGCATGTATTATATAGAAGTAAAGGCATTAAGTGCCCTGATGGATGATGAGTTAAGCAGTGGAATAGAAAATAATGAGGACTTGTTGGGAGCCCAGTGAGACAGCAAAACTGAAACCATATCTCAGCCTTACCAGACAAGTCACCTCACCCATCCCATCAAAAGTAAGCTCTTATTTGCCAGATCTCGAGGCAGAGAGAGGACCTTTATCTCTCCAGTGCTCGCTATCTGATGACATCTGAGTCATCATTATCTCAGAGAGGCAGTGAACTCTCTAGGTTACTCAGTTCAACCAATTTAATGCAATTTTATAACAAAGGTAATTCATTAAATTAAAGCAATTAAGAATTCGTGTCTATTCTTCCCCAGGAATTTTTACTTGCAAGTAAATATCTAACAGGGAAAAACAAAACTGCAATACTATGTGTCCTACTTTGTTAGTTTAGAAAATAAACCCTCTACTCATTATATTTGGATTCTTCTTGGCAGGGGGCATTGGGAGGCATCCAGGTGATCTCTAAGCTTGGTGGTATCATTAACTTCAGGGTTCCCTGCTTCACATAAATCCTTCTTGTACAGTGAGCACACTCTCACTGCATCTACCAGTTATTAACTTTCCTACACCACCAGATCAAGCATTGCAAGAGAACCTACAAGACTCTATTCATCTGAAATTCTCATTTTATCTCTTACAACATCCAAATGAACTCTCTTGAACTGTGCCCATCCTTCACCACTACTTGGCTGCATTTTAATTTCTACATTCAGACAGAACCCCAAGTCCAATAGTGGTAAAGAAGGGACACACTTTTTGTCCCTTAGAAAGTTCTCTCACCCTATTCTGGTCTTGAGTGCCCTCTTACACATGCCCTGCTGTTCCAGATGTTGCCTAGAAGTAAGAAGATCCACTGGTTACCAAGGTCATGCCATGGCCACTTGACCAGTGGGTAACATCTTGTTCATTGGGACAAAGGTAATCTTCTTAGAGATATTTTCCTAGTCAGTGCATCATCTGATTAGAACTAGCAGGAACATCCACACAGAGCTTCATATCTATCTCTGGTCCCAGAACCCTGACTATCATCTGAGCTCCCATCAGCTACATGACCGGGCAGTCATTGCTTGATAAATGATAATTCCATTTTCTCATTTAGAATGAATTTACCAAATGTTGATAGTAGGCTCCCTTGACTTTCATGGTTATAGTCCCAAAGCACAAACAGTGGGCTTGTGACACACTCACAGGGACAGCGGGGACTGGGCAGCATGCTCACCTTTGGATCTATTCTATTCTTTCCCCTTTGCCAGATGGTTAGTTCCTCTCTGCCATCCTCTGTGTGCTCCACCACCACCTTACCAAAAAAAAAAAGGCCTTTTCTGGCTTGATCTTGGGGCTCAAACTTCAATTCCAGGAAGTGGCCAGTCGGATTCCAAGCTTCAAGTTAGGGCCAACTTTCTAAACCCCAAAATCTTTCTCCGCATTCCTTTGCTCAGATCACAATTCCACTTGTACTATACTCCCACCTTTGATGCTTCTTACTACAGCACTCCTGTCCACGATAGAATAATGCTTCTTTTCATATTTGTGACACCCTTGTCACAGATTCTAGCATGTGAAAGTGCAAGGTTACCATCCTAGCTTCTGTTCGGCTTATGTTTGTCTGGAATATCTTTTTTCCAGCTATCATTTCTATCTCTCCTGCATCAATTATGTTTGTCTTTTACAGTTAGCACATAACTGATCCTTTGAAATACAATCTGAAAATTGGTCTTTTTAAAATTGTGGCAAAACATATGTTCAACACTTATGTTTTAAATTCAAATTCATAGCATAAAAAATTCCTGTTTTATCCATTTGTAAGCACAGTTGCACTGTTGGGAAGCCATCAACATCATCTCTCCAGAGGGACACTTCTCACCTGGCAAAAGAAAAACCTGCACCCATTAAACAATCGTTCTGTCTTGGTTCTCTCCTTGCTGAGACCAAATATCCACCAGCCAAAGTTAGAGAGGAAAAGACTTACTCAGCTCAAGTTTGTGGAGGTTTCAGTCCACACTCAGCTGGCTCCAAGGCAGGGTGGCATTGGCAGAGGGCAGTGGTTCATGGTGGTGATAGACAGCAAAAGCAGCAAGAGAGAGAAGGGAAAAAGGGACAAGCCTCCTTCCGTCTTCTACACTGCATGCAGGCCACCAGCCCCTGGGCGGATGCAGCACTCACACCCCAATCCCAGGGGTGTGAGTCAGTCACAAACTCTAGATTCAGTCACCTCCAAAAAGTTCCCCAACCCCCATTACTGATGTACAAAGGCTGGGGGTAGGAAGCGCCTAGATATAAACTGTAACAGCTTGGAAAATAATTAATTAATGTCCTTACAAAACTCTGGGTTGCACAAATGCTTTGTTCATACTCACCTCATGAAGTATTTCTTCAGTTGGAGCACTGGTAGCACACGGTCTGCATCAGATGGTGGAGAAAAGGAGGCACTGCAGGAATGTGGAGGGAGCAGCCCGCCCTCTCTCCTCCTTCCCGTAAATCACAATTCCATGATCACTGTCACTGAGGCCAAAACTCTTGGGTCATCCTTGACTTTGATCTTTCTGCCACAGTCCAGCCCAATCCATCAGCAGGCTCTGCCAATTCCACCCTCAACAAGTAGTTGGTATCTGACTCTCTGCTTCTGCTGTAGGCGGTTTCTCTGGATTTTTATACAGGGCTCTTTTCTGGGTAACCATCTATCACCAACAGGGTAGTGAGAGGGATCATTTTAAACGGAAGTCGTATCATGTCACTGCTCAGCTAAAGCACCCTCCAGGGACTTCTCATCTCAGAATAAGAGGCCAGATTCCTAACCCTTGGCTAGAAGGACCCACCTGCCTTCACCACCTGTCGCTTAGTTCTCTAACCCAGCTGCTACCCTCTCCTTTTCCTACTCCACTAGTGCTCAGGCCTGCATGCTCCTAGGCAGGGCTCTCACTGACTTTCTAACCTGCTGGGAACATGCCTGGCCAGGCATCTGTATAGCTCCCTCCCCCACTTTCTTTAGCCAGGTGTCCATTAAAGTGTCATTTTATGAATCTTCCCATGACTATCTTAAAAATTTACAGTACAAACCCTCACCCCCATTTGCCTTTCCCTGATTTATTTTTCCATAGCTGTACCTTGTATCCACTGATATAGTCACTATTTACACTTATTATCTGTCTTTCTGCACTAGAAGAGAAGCTCTAAGAAAGCAGAGGTTTTTAAAAGTTGCTATTCACTGCTATGTCTTGGTGCCTACAAAAAGGCCTATTACATATCAGTCACTCAGCAAGTAGATATTGAATGAATTGGACAGGTGAAACTGTGAAATTCTGGGAGGCAACAATCTAGAAATCATTTCCGTGTGTCCCTGGATGACCACCGCCTCCCAGGCTCAGTTGAGCCATGGTCTTCCACTCACCCACTGTGGGTGAGTGCTCCCACGCTGGGAGGAACACAGCAAAAGAGAAAGGGGACTCTTAACAAACACAGAGGAAGTTCTTTTATTTTTAATTTAAAAATAACGATATTCTACATTTATGTGGTGCAGTATGATGTTCTCATGAGTCCTCCATAACACAGGAGCTAGCACTTTGGCCTCAGATGAGAGAATGTAAAAGCTTAGGGACTCTGCACATTTTCTGGCGCATATAACCCCGCTCCTGATTCCCTGAAGCCCTTCCTAAGTTGGGCTCAGAAAGCCTCACTTTTACTCATTAGTTTCCTGCTCAACCTCCCATCTCAGCAAGTCAACTCCATCCTAACCTCCAGCCCAAACAGAAAACCTGGAACATCTTCAACCCCTAGAAGAAGTTTCTGGATCTCTGGGAGATTTCACAATGTGGCTACAAGGCTGAGAGGCACTAGGTTTACGGCGCGATCCCCTCTTGGACTTGCAAACTCTAGCCCACCTCCCTAACAAAAAGTGCCAGAAGTACCAGCCACTCGCTAAGCTACCCAGTAACCCAGGCCGAGGCTCATCGCTCTCGTCAACAGAGGGTAGGAAATCGATATCAATGTCTTCCAGACTGCTGCGAGTATGCAGCCAGGAAAGAGACATGGGGTGGACTGGCATGGGACAAAACAGGCCCTCCTGCCCACACCAGGGGATGCCAGTGTCCACCTCCAGGTCACGGGCTATGCTCACTGGAATTTCAGGTGGCTTCAAGGTAGTGTAACCCAGCCGTGGTTTCTGGTTAGTGAGTTCACAACACTCAAGAGTAAGAGCTTCTTCCCAGCTTCACTGATTCCATGTCTCCTATACTTTCCTGGCTTCATGCAACAGTTTAAAAGAATTCCTCTATTTATGTGGTTGTTGGGCAGCATGGTTGTCCAAGGTGCCCTTTCACATTAGAAAAGAAGTTTGCCCCCAAGTCAATGAACTTTCTCTAAAGTCTCAGGCAATATTGCTGGGCTGGGGGCAGGGAAGACTCTAAAGAAAAGTGTATGAATTTCTCTCCATTTTTCCAAGAAAGAGGCACAGCTGGCAAGACACAGAAGTCTATGCTGATGACCCATGCAATTGCATTACTGTAAAAACCAATGGCATCCAACGAGCCATTGCAGCCAATGGAAGAACAATTCTAGTTGTCCATCCCGTAGGCCCGGGGTCATGCTAGTCCATGGTGGATCCCATTCTTACTAGTTGTTAGCTGTCTGCCCTCCAGCAAGCTGTATAACTTCCTCTGGCCTTCACTTTGCTCAGTTGAAAAATGGGGTATTCTTTGTCCTGCCTCAAAAGTGTACAGCGATGCTTAAGAATGTTATATATATGAAGCATAAAGTGTCCAGTCCAGAGTATACATGGTGCTTAAGATGTGATAATTTGCTTTCTGACTTTTTAGCCCCAAAGGCCTTTCCAAACAGCTGCCCAGAGTTCTTGCTGCTGGGGGAGCTACCCAAAGAGAAGGAAGGACATTCTGGGCCTCAGCAGGAAACTGAGCACACAGCCAGCCTTGTTAATCCCAAGAGCGTGTCACCCACCATGCATCCCCCATCCCACGGTCCACATACTGACCTCATGCACACTCTCCACAAAGAAGAAGAGGCTGCCACGCCTTTTTACAGATAAGGAAACTGAGACTCACCATGCCCAAGTGGCAAGGGGCTCTAATGCCTGCCAGGAAGAGCAGGAGTGCATCCCTGGAGAGCTGTCCCTTCACAGAGCTGCTGAATTGAGATGTATTAGCATTCTTTCAAGGTGACCAAATACCTGAGAAAAACAACCTACAGGAGAGGAGGAAAGACTCACCTCAGCTCTGAGTTTTAGTCTTAATCCATGGTCTATGAGGTCCCCACTTTTAGGCCTGTGACAATCAGAAATATCACAGCAGAAGGCCTGGGAGAGGAAAGCTGCTCTGCTCATGGGAAGAGGAGATAGACAGGCCTGGAAAGAGCTGAGGGGTGGGGGGCGAGGAGA
>NDGN010845618.1:0-12198 GCA_002564285.1 Tympanoctomys barrerae | reverse complement strand
AAAAAAAAAAAAAAAAAAGGAATAAGATATTTTTATAATAAGGTATAGAAAAAAAGACAAGTTACCTATTAAGCATCTTCTGAATTTTTCTTTTTTTGCATTTTTACTAATAGTATTAGTGTAGAAAGTATTCGTTGAAAAAATATTGTTGAATATCTACTATCTCGAAAACCTGAGGTCTCTAATGTATTAGTAACTTACCAGGTATCCTATGCAAAGAGGAACTATCCATTTTTAGATTTCTGATTTTTATATTTGATAACATGTCCACCCCCATAATTGTCTCTAAATCCTGTAAAATGAGGAAATTCACAAGGACTCAGAAGGGTGGGCAGATGGTGCAAAGCTAAGCAAGTCTAAAGCTGACCTATGAAAGGAAACAGAGTAAGCTGAGGAGCCAGAACCGTAAGAGAACCCTTCAGCATCTTTCCTGGACTCAGCCCATCAGTGGTGCTTCATTTAGATACAAAGTGGAAATATCCCAGTAATTTTTAATTTCCATTTTAACAATTTAATGTGAACCAGTGTGATTGAATGCTTGCACAAATGGGACGAATTACACTCCGAATCTGACTGTTAGTTCTAATTAGCCCTGAAACTGAGGCATCATTTGGAACTTTTGACACAGGTGGTGAGTGACAGAGTTCCTGCTGAAGAATCTTTCAGAGTAAGGTGCAAAGGAAGTGAAAAATCCTAGAAAAATGTAAAATAACTATACAAAAATTTCTCTTAAAAAAGAAAGAAAGAAACTCGCACAAGTCCTTGACTAATTAGATTGTAAGTTCCCTATTCCCTATGTTGAAAATTTTTCTTAGATACTAGGGCTAGAGTAGAGGTTTTAGTCTCTCCTTCCTTCATTCCTTCAACAGCGTAGTCCTTCTGTGGTTCAGTTACTCTCCACTATGTATGAGTAAAGTAAAAAAAGTGGAGGAGCTGATATGTACAGCTGGACATGAGATCCCTACCTGCTATTTACCTCAGTTCCCCACTAGCGATTACCCTCACTTGACTTATTTTAGCTTCTTGTTGAACTCCCAGACTTCAACACTCTATATTTGCTAAAATAACTTCTCTAAGAGCTTATCTTTTTATTTTCCAATATGGTAAACTGATACCCCACTGGATAAACGTGTAATGAACAAACAGCTTATGCAAAATAACAGAACAGCAGGCACATTTTGCTATGTTTCTTTATTCCCTGGGACAATTAAACAGTGATTTACCTTTCAATTTCAAGAGTTCACTTTCAAGTTTTTCCTGGTAGGTAAATGAAGAAAGCTAAAAAAAATTTTAAAAAGGGCAAAGCTTCACCAAGATTTGTAAGCATGAGACTAGAAATGTAATGGGCTATTGGAGCTTGTGGAGGACCAATATAGTTTTCAACATTAGCTTCCTTCAAGACTGATGATAATATCATTTCTTTCCCATTCCACCCTCTACCCCTGGTGCCACATACACATAATTCATGACTTTTTCTCATCTTGCATCCACTCAATCATATAAGTAGCCTTGAAAATAAATTAATATGTACATTTGTGAGAGATATAAAAGAAATCAAGTATGAAATCATCTTTGTAAATCTACAGATAGGTGTGTGAATATGCCTGGTTTGTATGTTGTAGTGGTTACTGGATGTACTATATTTGTATTTGTTGTTTTTCCCATTAAAAAATTTAAGAGATCAGAGAAAAGTAAATCTGACTCCTGGAGTAGAAAACAGCTCCAAAAGTGGAAATGAGGCAGATTTCAGAAATAAAACACATTTTTTGAAGTTTAACAAATTTGTAAGACCATCTAAAAGGCTGGTATAGCATTTTGTCTTTTAAATTCTCTTCATTGTCTCTACATTCACATAAATACTATAGGACAAATACATTGAGGGAAACTCAATTCCAAATTTCTGTCTTAAAATAATGGAAATGGCCAGAATGTCATTTCTACTGCATCTCAGGTATATTATTATTGCTGAAGCACTTAAGCAAAATATAAAGATAGTGAATGGGTTGAAGAATGAAAGGAAGGAAGGCTGGATTTGTCATGAATGGTTGCATTTTACCACTTACTGCACTGGTATTTTACATGCCTGGCATCTTTTATCTTGGAATTATGAGGCTGATAAATAGCATAAATAATTCTGCAAACTTATGTACTAACAATAACAATCTAGATGTGACATTAGCCATGAATGTCTTTATGAGAATAACATTTAACATCCAGGGCAGGTCCTCTATGGCTAATTAACAACTGAGGTCATTCTGACACTATGTAGGCAAGCATCTTCTCACAACTCATCAGGATTATCCCAGGTCATATATGCTACCTCACACCATGTATTAAATCTTTGTAAGAGCATGCAACTCCCACCTTTGAACCCTTTGCATTTGTGCAATATCATCACAGTAACAGTAATAGTTCTCAAAGGTAGACAACCTTAGACCTGATTGAATCTTACTCTATATTTTCTATTATTTAGGAAAAAAATTTATGATCTTTTTATATTATATTAGACGTCAGTTTTAAAAATTTAATAAAAGAACATAAGAGCTTACAAGAACTGAGGAGTTACATTCACATGCTGAGCGTTCTTAAAGGAATGAAAAAATGATTGATTTGTGGAAGCTGAGTATACTAAAAATACACACAGGAGCATATTTACGTGCTTTAAGAAAAAGAAGATGTTATAGGCTTTTATCACAAATTAGGATTCTTTTTCTCAATACAAAAGTGTGACACAGTACTATGTCAACTGAGTTGTATAAATATGAGAAAAATTATGTTTTATCTTGAGAAATGGTAGGGAAAACAAATATAAAACATTATAGGATTAAAACAAGATATCACTTTAATATTGTGTCTTTTAGTTTCAGTGTAATCCTTTTTTAATATCAATTCATGCTAAATATAAAGAAGATTGGAAAATAAAAATAAGATGTATGGATGCAGCTAAGATTAGTCATAGAAAGGGAGCTAGCAATACAATGAACAACAAAAAAGGATATACACATTGCAAAGACAGGAACAATGACTAATATTTCAAAATGTAAGTCACAGTGAATGAAGGAGGTGAGAAGGGAGAAATGCAGTGAACCTGAAGATGTTAATTTGGAAGCTATTCCAGAGAGCTTTGACTTTGTTTTTGTTGTTGTTGTTGTTTTCTCATTTTGCTTAGACTTTTGAGAAGTTGAGAACAGCTGAAAAAAAATCCCTCTCTAAAATAATGGACTGACAGAGTAGGTAGGGATGGGAAAGGATTCAGTCCTCCAAGTTAAGGCTCTGAAACACTGATATGTTCTGTCCAAGAACACTGACAGATGGCCAGCCCTTACCTGGGCACTTCCAGAGCCTGTCACATCACCACAGTTATTATAACGGTCCTCCACAAAGTGAGTTACAATTTCTCTTCCTCTTACTTCCCACCATTACTCTTCATTCTGCCTTATGGAGCTACACAGAATAATCGCAATCCATCTTTTGAAGGGGAACAATCCAAATAACCTTGGAGAGAGAAGTCCGGGCAAAATAGCAAAGTGATGGGGCTGTCACTTTTAAGGGTTGTGGAGTAATTTCTCAGGTAGACCTAACATTACAAGGGAGAACGGGGAATTCTGTTCTAAGGACAGAGCAAGCTGAAGGCTGCCAATTTCCAAATGAAGGGAAATTACAATAAAACACATTAAAAGTGATATTCTTATAAATATAAATTAAAAGAAGGGAAACTGTTCATAACATGAAACATACAGATAAAAGAAAGAAATGTCCAATTGGGTAGATAAGAAAGTATATAACACACACAATAGATATCATCCCTTGAAGCTAAGATCAAGCTATAGTATTACATCATCATTAAATCATAATCTGCATGGTAAATGTTTTACTTTTAAGTTTCAGAGTATTACAATACATTCTGAACTGCCTTGGAATTCATTCTGGAGGAAAAAGATCAATAAGGAAAAATCAAGAATAAGTATCACCAGCAGGAAAAATAAAGCAGGGGAGACCTTATAATCTCAAACTCATGGTATTCATGCCTTTCTGGTGCTTCCCTGCTCCTTGAGCATGTAGAGGAGGTGTGACATTCTTCTAATCACTTGAAAACAGCAAGGAAGTTTGGTTTCATAATTATGTTGCATAAGATTTTAACATTTATCTTCCTGTAAGACCTTCTTTAGCTTGATATCTTTGAAAAAGGACCCTGCTTTGCAGTGAGAACTGTGAGGCCAGAAGATGACCCTGCCATCCAGCCTCCACCCAGAGAAGACCAGGGCCTAGCAGTCCACAGGCACCAGAGTGCTGCCCTTACCCCATGATCTGGCAAGTGGATCCTTAGCAAGTTGAGTCCCAGATGAGAACACAGATTAGCTGAGACGACAGCTCAGCTGATACCTTGGTTCCTGTCTTGCAGATAATCTAGTTGAAATAGGTCTTAGATCTCTGACCTGTAGAATCTGTAAGATCATAAATATATGTTGTTTTAGTGTGTAAATTTGTGGTGATACTGTCACATAGTAATTCTACAAGCTTAGGGCCCTATAAGAAGAAGAGTCTTGGGACTGGGGAGATAGCTCGGTGCTCTAAGCTCCTGCTTGGCAAGAGCCAGGATCCAGATTCAATCCCAGAAATCACATGCTGCACCACACCTGGAGCACGGGGCCGGCCACGAAACCCAGCATGGCAACACATGCCTATAAACCCAGTGCAAGGGAGGCTGAGACAGGTGGATCACTGAGTCCAACAGGCATGGAGAGGCCCCATACCAAATAAATAAATGCATAAATAAATGAATAAATGACTCTCAACAAGAATATATAACTGTTGGCAACTAACTATGACCTCCTCATATAGTTGTAGTTTACTCTGCTCTGGCCTGCTTTGGTCTAGACTAATGGTGCTGAACCTATGACACACATGCTGCCATACGCTATATTACTAAAACCTCTAAAAATTCACCATCACTGATCTAGCCCTTTACAGAAGCTTTTAGATTTTTTTTATTACTGATGAAAAGGATTTGACTTATAAATGCATACCTTTGTGTTTACTTAGTATATAGAATTTAGCTACTTATGAAAGTCCCCTCTGAGAGTGGGAACAGATGGTGAAAATTTGGCTAATCCCAGATAATTCTCCAAGTGAACAGAAGTTCTTCTCCTTACAAAGGAGTGAGAACCCTGACCAGAAGATGAAGTTTAGTACTAAATAAAGAAGGGAGAAAAGGAGAAAAGTAAGCACCTTTCCCATCTAATGTGAAAGCTAATCTAAATTAACAATGAAAATGTTCAAGTTTACACATGAGTATTACAATATGCATGTATAATTTATAAAAGTATGTGAAAATAGCCTTTAAAGAGCTATTTATGGAAGGATTTTTTGGGGGGAAGGGTCCACAGGGTTTTACAAGGTCTCACTACTAGATTGTACTCATAGTGATCCGCCTGTTTACAGCCTCCCAAGAGCTGGGATTACAAGTGCATGCCATCACATCCAGGGCTAAGGAGCTATTTATGAATTAACACATTGCCTAAGATTTTTTTAATTGGTGTTATTCATGTCCCTAATTCTTAATATTTTTTTTCTTCTCTTCTATCTTTTTTTTTTTTCTCTATAGTTTTCCTGTCTTTGGGTTATTTTACCAAACTTGAATTTGGGTGTCTTTCTGTTGTTAGATTGTTATAATCCCTATGATCAGCATGACAAGCATTACTTTCACCACTTCAACTAATAATGAACTGCATTCTTCTAGTGAGATTCTACCTCATGAAAGAAACTCTCTTTTTTATTTTAAAGAGGAAAAAACAAGAACACAGACAATAACAAAGCAACATAAAACAGTGAAAATGGTACAGAATTTCAAAACAAGAACAAAAAATTAGCAATGGTTGTTATATTGCATATGGTTATCATTGAATTTGTTGCTCAGATTACCAAATATAGGCATGCCAGACTGGTCAAAAAATTAAACATTACCTCTTCCTTTCAATAAACTTTAATATTTTCCTTGTCTTTTTTACTTTTTATTTTTAATTTATTTTAAAGAGGGTATAGAACTAATAGATAAGGCATTAGAGACAACACAGTTTTTAAGAAAACAGGATGAAAGGTACTCACCTGTGGTTGCTATATTGTCTTTCTCTTATTAAATTTTGAAATCCAGAAGTTCAGGAAGCATTTTGTTTTTTTAACTTTGCTTCAAAAGACTAAGAAAGAAGTAGTCAGTAAGACTGAAATTCTTTGCTTCTCCCATGAAGATGAGAAAGAAAATGACCATCATTTCCAACTTTCAAATTAGCTTCTGGGCAAGCAAACCTAATTTAAAAGAATATAAATGATGGCTGCCTCTTATCACCAAGACCACAGAGACCTCGAAAGACCTGAGTGAAGTGACAAAAAGAAACAAACAAACAAACAAACAAAATTATAAACAAAAACTGAAGGAAGTCCAAGTGAAAGATAGTACGTAATACTGTGAGCTCCCATCTTTTCCTAACCTCCAGGAATCACTTATTAGCAAAAATCGTCACTGACTCTGAGGGAAAACATCAATTGCACTCATATTGTAATTCAATGATTGTTGATAATGGATCTGCATTTATACATCCCTCCTGTTTTACTATGAGTTTTTATTTTTATTACAAAATTGTTGGCAAGAAAAAAGATTTAAGCATTAGTCTTCAGATTTAGGATAAAGAGTGGGGACATATGGTGAAAATCTTTAGGGAAATTTAGAACTGGACAAAAATTGTTTAGAATACTTGAAAATACCATTCATTGCTCTAACAAAAGTATGATTAAGTATACTGATACTTTCAGTTTGAGCAGAACACCATGCTCAGTGCCTGGCACCTGATAGATAATTAATTTATTTTGTTTCCTTTAGCTCATATTTGTGGTGCATAATGATGCCTTTCATTGTGAATATTTGGTACATGCACAAGAAACATCTTTGGTTTTTTTTACATTCCCTTCCCCTTCCTCCCACTTCACAGCCTGTTCCCCTTCACATTTTTTAAAATGGATTTTGATTGGTGCAGGGTCCCACTATACAGCTTGGACTCCTAGTGATCCTCCTATTTTCAGCCTCCCCAGCACTGGGGTTACAGGCATGTCCCACTATGCCTAAGACTCTGTAGCCAGTTTAGCATGCCTAGGGATGAGGCTAGCACAGCATGTGGTGCAGACAACAAACCCTTGTTTCTGTGTTTACCAAAGCAAGGGCTTTAGTTCACTGAGCTATCTTGCTGGCCCTGCCCCTTCACCTTTGAAAAAGATTTATTTTAAGGTTTTGTTTTATCTATATCTTTTATTTAGTCATACTTTGAGTTCCTAGTATAAGAGACACCACATAATATTTAAGCTCAGGTATCTCATTTATTTCACTTAACATTGTGGTCTCATGGCACATCCATTTTCCTATAGAAAACTCAAGTTCATCTTTCTTCATAAGAGAGTAGTACTCTATTGTGTATAAGTAACCATCTTTTCTTCATTCATTCATCTGTTGGTGGTCATGTAGGCTATTTCCAAGATTTAGCTAGTATGAATTTTGCTGCTATAAACATAAATGTACTTGCACCACTGTAGTATGATGCCTTACACTTTGGGGAAGATACTTACTAGGGGAATAGCTGGGTCTAATGGAATTTCTAGCTTTGGTTTTAGAGGAATCTACACTGATTTCCATAGTGGTGAATTGGTTTACTTTCCCATCAACGATGTAAGAGGTTTCCACTTTCATCACATCATAACTAGCACATGTTATTATTTGATTTCCAAACAAGCATCATACTTTCAGAAAATATAATCTTGTTAATCTTGTGATTTGCACTGTTTCTACTGGAAATCAGTGACTTTTATTAGTTTGAGGTAAGGTCCTTCTACGCCTGTTTTGTTTGGAGTTATCACGAATAGATATTTGATGTTTTCAAAGGATTTTACTGTACTAATGATATCATTAAGTGATTTTTGTCCTTGCTTCTGTTTATGTGGAATATTATATTTATTGATTTGTTTATGTGGAGCCATCCCTGTCTCTCTAGAATTAAACCCACTTGATCATTATGCATGTTCGGATTGGTAATTTATTGTATTCTATTTGCTACTAGCTTGAAAATTTTTCATGCATTTTTATTCAAGAGACTGGCTTGTATTTTTCTTTTTTTATTGGGTCTTTGTCTGGTTTGGGGGCAGAGTAGTTTTCAGGAGCGAGATTAAAAGCACTCCTTCCAATTTCCTTAAAGAATTTGAAGAATGTTGGTGTTATAACCTCCCTGAAGGTCTTGTATAATTAAGCAGTGAATTAATCAGGCACTGGGTTTTTCTTAGTTGGTAGGTTTCTAAAATTATTGTTATTACTGTCTCAATTTCATTGCTCGTTATTGAAGTGTTCAGAGATTTTATGTCTTCTTGGTTCAGTTTTGACAGTTCATACACATATCTAGAAATCTGTTCATTTTTTAAAGAATCTCCTGTTCACTGGAATATAACTTATAGTAGTTACTAATTGTCTTCTGGATTTGGCAATGCTTGTTTTGATTTCAAATTTTCCATTTCTAATTGCATTCATATGAGTCTATCTCAATTTCGGTGAGGTTAACTAACCTAAGTGTTTTTCTATTATGTTTATGCCCTTAAAAAAAAGATGTTTAATTCATTGATTCTTTGTATTATTTCATTCTTTTAAATTTATTTTTCTGTATTTTAGGGAAGGGTCTACAAGGTGTTCAGAGTTTTACTACACAGATCAGAACTATAGTGATTCACTTGTTGACAGCCTCCCCAGTCCTGGGATTATAGGCATGTCCCACCACATCCAGTCTTAATTGCAGTCTCAGCAAACCCCGAGGTTGGAGCCAGTACCGCAGGCCTGTAATGAACCCCAGCCCCTGAGCCTGCCTGTAGGCACTTTAGTCTGCTGTGCTGTTTGGCCAGCCCTTCTTTGTATTATTCTAGACTTGCCTTCATTATGTTTCACTTTGCCTTTATGAATTTCTTTTATTTTTAATAAAAATTATATTTACTTAGAAGTATTCAGAATGTCAACAAAATAGTTGCAACATTTTTTTGCAATTACAGAGTGGTATCCAGTTAACAGAACAATTATTTTGTATAAACTGCATCAGAAACAACTGAAGATGAAAAGCTACCATTCCTATATATAATTAATTTGTGCTATACACCAACAAGAACCTGCTTTAAATTTCCACATCAACCCCTATACTGTATCAAGCCAGGTTAGCGGCTATTGAAAATATCACTAGGGCAGGATCATCTAAAGACACACTCAGTAGTGTGTTAACTATTTATATATATATATATATATATATATATATATGGAAACAGAAAAAAGACACTGTACACTTTAAAAACAAATCTTACACAGATTTACATTTCAATTTTTTTCTTCAAAAGGGGTGAGTTGTGTATGGGGGATTAAATGCTTTATAAATAAGAAGAAACTGCTAGAAACAACTTATCATCTTCCTCTCCATCTTCCACCTCCTCTTCCTTTTCTTGCTTTTTCAACCTTAATGACTCCCTTTTTCCCTGCATCAGGTTTTCTTTTAGCAGGGTAGACAGCAATGTCATTTTTATATTTCTCCTTCAACTTGGCAGCCTTCTTTTCATATGGCTGTCTGTCATCTGCTGCAGTCTTATGCCACATTTCTCCAAGTTTCTTTGCAATATCACCAATGGAGAGGCCAGGATTTTCGCCTTTGATTTTTGGGTGATATTCAGAATGGAACTAGAAGGCCAAAGGCAGTCTTTTCGGTATGTTGGGCTCCTTGAACTTCTTTTTTGTTTCTCCTTTGGCAAGAATATAAGTTTTCATTTCTCCTTCACAATAAGCCTTGTCTGCCTTTGCTATGCCTTCCAATTTTCCTTTCTTTATAGCAGACATGGTCTTCCATCTCTCTGAGCACTTAGAAAACTCTGAGAAGTTAACAGAAACACCTGGGTGCTTCTTCTTGTGCTCCTCTTGGCAAGTTTGCACAAAGAACGCATAGGATGACATCTTGCCTCTTGGCTTCTTAGGGTCTCCTTTGCCCATGTTTACTTGTTTAACTTACTGAGGTACAGAGTCTCCCAGTGCCTGTCTAGACCTCATTTGCCCCAGTGCTGTCTCTATGGAGTTCAATGTACTTCAATCTATGATTTACTTTCTTAGGCTAGGTTTGGACTATTCTTGTGTTCCTAGTACCTTGAGGTATACTGTTAGGTTATCCATTTGAACTCATTCTATTTTTATAATGTAAGCATTTTGAGCAATAAACCTTCCTCTTGGGACTGTTTTGATTATATCTCATAGGTTCTTGTATTTTGTACTAACATTATCATTTGAATCTAGGAATTATTATTATTATTATAGTTATTATTATTATTATTATTTTATGTATTTGATACAGGGTCTCACTACAAAGTTTGGACTTCCAGTAATCCTCCTGTTTTCAGCCTCCCCAGTTCTGGGATTACAGGTATGTGTCACCACAGCTGGTCTCAGTGGTTGGCTCAGCATGACCAGGAGAGGTCAGGGCAGCACGTGGTGCCATGGATCAAACTGAGGTCCTTGTGCTTTCCAGGCAGGAGCTTAGACAGCTAAGGTTTCTCCCTGGACCAAATCTAGGAATCATTTAATTTCTTCTCTTGTTTCTTCTGTGATCCCTCGAGTATTTACGAGTATGTTATTTAACGTCCAGGTTTTGTAAATTTTCTGTGATTCTTTTGTGATTCATTTCTAGAAAACTAGAAGAAATTAAATGATTCCTAGATTTGGTCCACTACTTTCCAAGTAGCAAGAACGCATGCAGGTAATCAAGGCATTACAGAACACCCCATAAGTGTAATGAGGAAAGAAATCCCTAGAATTAAAAATCAAAATTCTCCCATGTATAGTATCATATTATTTATTTAAAAGAACTTCAGAAAAGAGTATACAGTCTATTTTGGAGATAGCTTTATGTGATGCTGAGACTATGTCTTCTATTGTAATTGAGTAGAATAGTTTGTAGATACCTGTTCAGTTCATTTGTTCAAAAGTGTGGTTCAGCTCTGACATTTCTTTGTTAATTTTCTGTTGATATATTTGTTAAGGTAGGGTATTAAAGTCACTCATTATGATTGCTTTGGGATGTATTTGATGTTTTATATTCTATAGTGTTACTTTTATGAATATATATTTTTTCCCAATCCTTATCTATTCCTATTAAATTACTCCCTTTCCTAATATATAGTCACAATGCTTGCTTCTTCTGATAAATTTTAGCTTGAAGCTTACTTTGCAAGAGAACAAAATTGCTATCTCTGCTTGCTTTCAGGTCCTATATATTGTTTTATATCATTTGATTTCTACTTTATAAATTTCTTTTTGTATTAGATGAGTTTTTTGAATACTGCTTTTGATCCAGTCTGCCAAGGTATGTTTTTTAATTAGTAAGTTTACATAGACTGTTATTAACGAAATGTGTTGACTAATTCCTGTCACTCTATTATTTTTCTGCTGCCGATGCCTTTATTTTTCCCCGTCTAGCTAACAGCTTGCCTAGCTAGATGTACTCCGTCCACCGGTCTTTTGGTTTTGTTGGCTTCATGGTCTCTTTTAGGGTATTCTTAAGTATTACATGTAGAGCTATGTCAGTATTCATGAATCTAAGAAGTATTCTTTGTCACGAAAACATCTTATTTTCGCCATCATTTAGAAAGCTAATTTTGAAGCATGTATTAATTTGAATTGGAGGGATTTCTTTCCTCATTACACTTATAGGGTGTTCTGTAAAGCCTTGCTTACCTGCATGTGTTCTTGCTACTTGGAAAGTTTTCTGCTATGATTTCTGTAAACAGGTTATTATTCCATATGTATTGCCTTATAATTTCTCTCTCAATTCTGAATACTCCAGGTTAGTCTTCTTAGAGTTATCTAGAACCTCTTAGATGAAATTTTCTTGCTGTTTTACTATTTTTAAAGCTTCTCTGTGTATATAATTGTGCATTTCCTCTTTATCTTCAATTTCTGGAACCTTATCTTCACATTGGTCATTTCCTGCTATTTAAGAATTCTGTAGAATTCTACAAACATTTCTGTTTGGAATCTTTTAAATAATCTATATTTCTGGTAAGTTTGCCATCTTGTTTTTAAAATGTTTTGCAGAAAAGTATAAAAACGAAGTATAAGAAGTAAAGCCATGGTGTTATGTTGAGCTGTAGGAG
>NDGN010845480.1:0-12139 GCA_002564285.1 Tympanoctomys barrerae | reverse complement strand
TTCATTTTGAGTGTCGGGTATTTGTCCCAGCAACGAGAGAAGAGTAACTAAGACAAGTACCAACAACAAATTTAGCTGGGCATGGCGGTACACGTGTGCAACCACACCAGGCTGTGTCAGGAAGACCCTGAATCCAAGACAACGTGCACCACATGTACAAACCTCATCTCAAGAAAAGATAATTATCTGAAAGTTCCAAAATCAAAGCTTGCTCTGCCACGTGCCCAGCTCCCCGCTGAGCCCACGTGTGGGTACGCCTGCTGGCCCCAGTGTGGTAACTGACCGGGACCACCTGCACTAGTTATTAGACGTAACCTAGGGAATCTGGAGCACGTGTGCAGAAGTACGCAGGCTTCATGCAGGGCCACGGCGTTCCACACTGGGGGCTCGGGCACCTGTGAGTCCTGGTACCTGCAGGGAGCCCTAGCTCTGACCCTGTGGACTCCAAGGGACAACTGTGGTCAACTATTTGACAGTAAGCTCTCTGAGCTGAGTCCCATTTTAAAGTTTCTATCAGCTTAATGTATACTTCTGCGTGAAAATTCTAACAGTTTTACTGAAAGTGCATTCTTCAAGAAGCATGACCAAATTTTACAGAACACCGTCACTAACCTGTTTGGGGGGAACACCTATGGATATCTTAACCTGCAAACTGAAGAGCATAATGCAGTTGCTGGTAGCGCCACAGGAGACACTATGCTGACTTAAACTCTTTCAAGTTTGTTTTGATACACAGACTGAGAACTTTCACAGCTCCTCCTCCTCTTCTTCATTTTGCATTCTTAGATTTAGGGTCTCTCACTCCAGCAGTCTCACTACTCTGTCCTGGGTTGGGGTTGCAGATCTCTAAATGTGGTACCATCCCTGAGAAGACAGAGGACCAGAGAACTGAACCCAAGCCAACAGCAGACTAACCACACGCCAGACGTCTGTGTGGGAAGCATCCCTCTCTTTCCACAGAGTCTGATGTGAAGTGGCAGTGTCTGCTGAACAGGGCAGAATTCTGCAGGAAAGGACCGCACCGGAGGACCCTAATATCCATCCAGTCTGCCGTTTACCTGCAGGAGGATGTGGCAAGCCGGCTTTTGAGCATGGAGACTAACTTGCTAAATTAATCCTGCCAACTCTCTCGCTTGTGATTTTCCCCCAACTCCATGTTATGACACAGTGAAAAAGTAAGAAACAGGTAGAATACAATGTCCAGTATCCTCACAAGTAGTGACGAAATCATACACAGCATGCCGGGAGCCATTCTTGGGCCAAGAACCTCACAGGGGTTACTTAATTTAGTCCAAACTAACAGTTGAGCAATGTCATTTTCTCTCTCTTGAACATGAGAAATCTGAGGCTCAGAAGGGTCGCCACCTGGCCAAAGCAGATGTCAACTCTGAGCTTTGACTGAGGGGCCTGCACCACTGCCCGATTCATCCTAAGGACAACTGAAAACTTCACTGAAGTCAGCACCCCCACTGAGGTGACCCCACACCACACACAATGGGGGACAGCTGGTGCTCAGGCATCTACTGGCAGAGGCCAGGCGGAAGGGTCGGTAGTGCAGAGGCTGAGAAGGCCCGGCCTTCAGTTACGGATGGGATGCCTGAGCTTCCCAGCAGTCTTCCTCCTTCACCATGCTTCAATAGGGCTCATTTGAGAGACGGATGCAAAATAAGGAATGGAAACTAGAAACAGATCCATGTAATAAAACACTAATTAGAAGAGAGTTAGTTAGTGCCAGAGTTTAACTCCATTTTTCAAAAGTGCAAAAAAATCTTCTCATTAAGCAAAAATATTAATATCGTTAAAACTAAAAGTAGTAGCTACCATCATAAGGTCTCTAAAAACAGATTTTGTATCAGAACTTTGCATCAGAATTCAAGTGGAAAAGTTCTCACAATTACAGCTGGAATAGCAAGTTTTGAAGACAATAGAAGGGTAACTGCCACCAAGAGGAGACCACGGGGTCTTTGTCCAGCCCCACGGGCTCGGGAAGCAGGCAAGCAGAGGGCAGCCTCATGCAACCAGTACCCCAAGTTCTCGGTCTGTGTGCACACTTAGCACCGTGTCTGGACGCCTCCTGGGTGACTTCCCAGCACTGCCAACCATCCCCATGCCATCTTCCCAAGAGAGATTCCACTTGGGTGTGAGGTGATGATTGATTTTTACAAAGAACATGATATTTCAAACGTAGGGGGGGCCAAGGATTGGTTCAAACTAGTGATTTACTGAAATACACAACTTCTAATCTGTAAAGATACAGAACAAAATATGGCAAAAAGAGTGGCCTCAGATCATACCAGGCCCTTGCCCCAATTGGCAGGACTTGTAAGTGAAGAATGGTTTGAAAGAGTTGAAGTAAACAGGAGGAGCGACGGAAACCGTACTGCCTACAGGGACTCAACTAAAACCTAGAAAATGTTTCCCTGACTCTCCAGGCATCTCGCTGGCAGGAGGTCCTCAGCAACACTGGGAGGGGGACACACAAGGACGTTACCCGAGGGGCACACCGTGAGCGGGCGAGGAGCACACCGTGAGCAGGCGAGGAGCACAGACCACAGCTTCACCCAGAACCTTCACAAGCAATGCCGTTTCCCCAGAGCTGCTGAGGAAACCAAGAGGCCATTCATCAAGAAATTATCCTGTAAACTGTCGGGGAAAGCTGATCTATCCAGAAATACACTGAAAACACAAAGCATTTTTGTAGAGTTTGAAACTTTCCATGTCTACTTAATTACATAGTCTTCACACTGACTCTATGGGAGAGGGATAATTCTCCTATTTGAAGTTACCAATCTTCAATGCACAGGGATTGCTCCAGAAAGGGCAGTGTTTTCATCTGTGGAGAGGAAAGACCAGCTTTTCCCCCTACGGAAAACCTGGATTCCAGCAGAAACTCCACTGAAGTGTACAGCAGAACACAAACTCGAATAAAAATAGTGGGAGGCATCAAGGAAGGGAATATTGTGACACATTTTGTGAAACAAAAGTGGAGTGGAAGGAGGATGAATAGAATAACCAAGAGAAAACTTAAAAGGTGCAGCACCGGTCAGTACTTGGCTGGGGCCTGACTAGAAGGCCTGGCAGACGGACACAAAGTAAGGAGATGAACCTCCTTTGCAGGAAAGCTTTCAGGTGTTGTGGCTCCTCACACACACACACACACACACACACACACACGGTAACTTACAAGGCCATGGCGGGGATCACAAGGGTTCGACCCGGGGGAGCCCAATGCAGGTTACTGTCACCGCCCCACTTCCACCTGGCGCTGGCCACCCAGGTTTCTTTGATATGATGGCAGACCGGTGCTTTAAAATTTGTCACACTGTCTCATGTGCCAAGTATACACTGCTATCCGTACAACATATTTTTCTTTATGACTGAATTGTTGCTTTTGAAAATACTTTGTCTGACAGATTTTACCTCAACATTTTTTTCAAACCCAAATTATCTTCAAAGACAAAACACTGGCCATCTGACACTGCTCCAACCTACGACACAGGAAGGAAGAGAACTTTCCATTTCCTACAAAGGTGTCTACCTGTCTTTTTAACTAAGCCAGGAATGAAAGAAAACAAACATGCCTGTCACTCCCAACGTGCTTCTTCCCACGCTGTATACCCTCCCTTCTGCTTCGGTCTCCTGTTCCCCATGTCCCCCGGCAAGGACTGACCCGCCTCTGTCCCATTATAGATGTAATGTATATAGGTGAATGTACATAACATAGCTGTCTGTCTGGCTTCTTTCCTTTTTTAGTTCTTCTGAGATTGTAGCTTGGCCTTGAACTTGCTTATACAGCCCGGGCTATACCTAAAATTCTGCAATCCTCCTGCCTCAGCCTCCCAAGTACTGGCATTGCAGACAACATTGCCACACACAGACTGTCTTATTTCTTTCGCTAAGCATAATTATTCTGAGATTAATCCTCAGTACATTCTTAGGCTGCCGAGTAGAAATCTGTTGCCTGGGTTACTACGGCTTCTTTGCTCACTCATTCAGCTGTCCGCTGATGTTTACATGATAGTTTCGGTTACTGAAAACAGACCTGGTGTGAACGTTCTTATGGAAATCTGTTTCTGCACAGGCATAATGAGAAGGGCCGGGCCACCTGGCAGGCTTGCATGTGACTTCTGAAAAAACTGTCACATGGTTTTCTACAGTGACCATGCCACTAGCAGGGCGGGAGAGTTCTAGCTCCTCTGCTTCTCAGAAGCACTGTCTGGTCAGACTTGGTCATTTTAGTTCAAGAGCTGCAGAGCAGTGCACCCTTGCCATGTAAATTTTCATTTAGCTGCTCTCTGATTACAACTTTTCATATGTTTACTTGATACCTGCATACTTGGTAAAAAATCTCTTTTCAAATCATTTTCCTGCACTTTCAATTTTTATAAACTTCCTAATTGTTGGGTTTCAAGGCTCTTCATGTGGTATTGAAGTTCTTCCATGTTGTTGCAGTTTGTGTCTAGCTGTCCCTCCAGAGCTTCGTTCTGTCCTAGGGCTTCTTCAGAGGTGGCTGCATCTAGAGTTTGAGGTGCTGGGATTAAGGGTGTGTGACTGGCAAATCGCTCTGCTGACTGGGCTGGCCTAGGTCTGGCTAGGGTTAGGGCTGAGTGCCACACCTGCCCAAGGGCGGGTAGCCTGCGTACAATCTAAGGGGCAGAAAGAGTCCTCCTGGCTCCCCCTTGGTACTTCTGATGTCTTCCACCTCCATGAACTGTTACCCCTCTGCCAAGCCTCTCTGCCTCAGAGCCAGCTGACAGTGGACTAGAAGCCTGCCCAAACTGTAAGCCAAATGAAACTTTCCCCTTTTAACTTTGAGTGTCAGCAGTGTCTTTGCAGCAAGGGGCAGGTAACCACGACCCAGATCCAGGCCTTGCAAACGTGCTGCTCCAGCCGGTGCCCTCCCCACCACTCTCCTTACAATTTCATTCAATGAAATTGTAAGTCCCTAATTTTGATGAAACGTAATTCTTCCTTTTTGTTCCTCTATGAGTCTCATTGGTAATGTCTGCAGGAAATCTCCACCTCACCCAAGAGTACAAAGACTTTGCCCCACAGAAAGTTCATTGGTGTATATTTTACAATTTGGTCTTTTTCTATTTTGCGCTAGGCTCACATGGTAAGCCCATTTCTGTGGACCAAAGCCCGCGCATTCTGTGCAGCTCTCTAGGTCCCCACGTACCACACATGTCCAAACCCACTTGTCAGAACGCCATCCTTTCTCCATACCTTCTCCCCTTTCCTCCAAACCAGCTGTCCCTGAATGTGGCTCTACGGGATCTCTATTCTTCCCCACGGAGCTGTCCCATCTGATTCTCGGTTGTAATAAATCCATCACTGATCACTCTGCAGGTGCTCAGCTAAACTGACTTTCAGTATCTTGGTCACTGTCACGCGCACAGCTAGACACACCTGAAATTCATTTCATAGTGCGGCAGGCGTCCAGCTGGGATTACTTCCTAAAACCATTTTTAAAAGACAGATACACAACCTGTGAATCCTACAGCCTAAGAAGCTGAAGTTCAAGGAACTCTCACCCCAAACCTGTCTGGCGCAGAGAAGGCGTGGAGGTGGGGAGGGGGATTACAAAGGCGGGAGCAGGCGAGGGAGGTGATTCTACAGCATCATTGCAGGAGCCAGGGAGAATGGAGAGAATCAGAGAAGCACCCCTCCACCAGCTCCTCCCAGCGGCAATCAACAGTCCTTTACAGGTAGGTTTAGAGAGGGGGAGGGTGCACACACAATCCAGCACATTGAGTAAGAGACTAGCTGAGATCACGGTGGTGGGCTGCGGCAGCCTGGGAGGGCTTGGCTACGTGAGCCTGGACTCCCCCAACCTAGCCAGCTGGGTGGTTGGCCCAGAAGGCAACAAGGATAAGCTAAGGCAGGGGTGCTGCACTGTTGGGCGGCCTTAGAGGAGGCCCCCCTGGCTCCCACAGGGCTCTGGGGCAGCCCCTGTAGGGCTCTGGGTTCAGCACAGAAACACACAGGTCTCTGGAGAACTGGCTGCACCTGGAGCTGCAGGGCAGGCTCTGCACAGGGCCTGGGAAGGACGGAGGAGCAGTGGGCCCCTGAGAGCCTCAAGGCTCACTTCTCAGATGGGCAATGCGAGCCCCAAGCCAGAGCCAGCAGATAGATGCACAGCCCAGGCCTCTCCCTGCCCTGAGCTCCCTGGGCCCCTGACTGCGCTGGGCTGCCTATGGGTAGGGCAGGATCCCCTTGCCTAGTGAGCTGCCAGCTGTGTGGGTGAGGAGGACCCAGGGCCCTCCATGTCTCCAAGAAAGCACCCAGCAGTGGCTGGGTCCCCCAGGGACCTGAGCTCTAGTCCTGATCCTCCCAGGTGGAATTTGTCCCCACCCTGTGGTACCCGGTCCAGCTCAGGCTCAGGCCCCAGCCCCACATGGGCCTTTCTCAGAGCCTGGGGTGGGCTTCGCTGGGTCCCCACCCCTGTTCTCTATCCTGAGCCCACAAAGCCCCACCTACAGCCTCATTTTCTCCTGGCAGCTGTGGTTACGGCCACTTGAGCAAAGCGCTCAGGAATGAGAACTGTGTGCCCTGCCAGGCCCTTAACAAAGGTAGCAGTTGCCTGGGCTTCAGGGCCATGGTCCATGGGCTTCACGGGCCAGGTCAGAAGCTGTGGTCCTGCACTGCCAGTCCACACGCACTCACATTCGCTCAGCCCACAATCCTGTCCTGCTCTCCGCTGCCTGAGGAAACACTGCTCAAATTCCAGCATTCTGGTGAATCTGCCCTTGAGTCCCTGCTGCCCTGCGAGGGAGCTGTCCTCTGCACGCCCTAGCGGGGCCTTATGCTGCCTTATGCCTCTCACAACAGAAGGCACCTCGGTGCCAGCCTGCGAAGGTCACTCAGACCTGGGCCGAGCACTGTGTGAGCCTGTGGCCCTGGTCATGGCTGTCACTGCTGGCACCACCCTGAAGACCCAGGAAGGAGAGCAGTACGGTAGGTAAAAGACAGCCAAGCCTAGGGCACAGGTGTCAGGGACAGAGCCAGTGTGGGTGGACAGGCCACCCCTCGTGGACAGTTGTGTTCTGCTGCTCCCTCTGCTCAGGGACAGAGCAGGCACAGAGGCAAATGGGGTGTGGGCACTGCAGGGACAGCACACATCAGCGCTGGCTCCTGGCATGGTGCTGACAGACCTGTACTCTGGTCCCCGCCAAGACTCAGGCAGGTGGGGAAGCCCGCCATGGTGGCTCCTTGGTTCTGCAAGGAGGCTAAGCTCCTGTTTGTGTTCTCCATCTCCTGGGGCCCAGGTCACAGCTACCTTTGGCCAAAGCAAGAGGCCAGACTTTGAAGGCAGATGGATGCTCCTGTCAGCGGAGGCCTTCACGCCAGGCCCCAGTGTGCCCTGTAATAAGCTGACCCCTTCCAACTCCAACACTTCTGCAACCTGCTTTCATGTCCTGTGGGTTACAGGGTCTCTTGCTGGGGGCATACACACAGTGCCAAGCAGGATGAATAAGCTGACCCCTTCTAACTCCAACACTTCTGCAACCTGCTCTCATGTCCTGTGGGTTACAGGGTCTCTTGCTGGGGGCATACACACAGTGCCAAGCAGGATGCTGGGAAGCTGGCAGGTCAATGTCCTGGGTGCGGGGGCTGCAGGTCTGTGTAGTGCTCCTGGTCGATGCACGAGCTACAGGATCTGCAGGGAAGGCTGCACTGGGCTCCGCCCCTTCCTCTGTCACTGCCAGGTTCCCTCCTGGTGGCCAGGCAGATAGGAGAGGCCTAGAGGATGCCCTTTGGGGACAGCCAGCTCTAGGGCCTGGGCAAGGGGGCCAGGCAGTTGCTGCCGTGCCTTCCCAGAGGGCGCTGATCTGTAAGACACTGGCCTTGCAGCATGCCTGTGGCCACAAGGGAGCACCTGTGAGTTGAGCCCCTGCCAGGACCTTGCAGACTCTGGGCAGCTCCAGGTGTCCTCCTGGAACCTCACTGTCCTCACCTGCCCAGGAGGCTGGATAATGGCAGACTTGTTTCCAGTGTCATGCTAGACAATCTCTGCAAGTACCCACTTAGCCTCCAGGGTTTTGCTTTTCTGACTGTGTTAGGAAACTCTGTGAAGGAACAGAGTAGGTCTGGCCTGCAGTGAGCACAAAGTCAATAAACACCCAGGGGCTGCCAGGGAGATAGCTGGGGGGTAAGCCCCTGCCTGGCAAGCACAAGGACCCGGGTTTGATCCCTGGTACTGCATGCCTGCCAGCCACCAAAACCAGGTGTGGGGGCGCACACCTGTAATCCCAGTGCTGGGGAGGCTGAGACAGGAGGATCACTAGGAGTCTGAACCACATAGTGAGACCCTGTACCAAACAAAGAAAAAGAAGAAAAATACACCCAGGGAGAAAACAAGTTTGTTACTCAAAGCAGGTAAGGGGAGATCCTGGGACAAATGTTAGAAGGGTCTCCTGGGACACAGTATGGGCATTCCTCAAAAAACCAAACGTGGAACTTGTACCTGACCCAACTATTCCCCTTGCATATCTCTTCCTGAAAGAGTTAAAAGCATCATATTACAGTGAGATAGGCGTACCCATCGTTATGGTTGACACACTGTGTCAACTTGAGAAGTTTAAAAGCTCGACTAAGTGATTCAGTAGGGGGCCAGGGTCCTTACTCTGTAAACATCCTCAGCCTGTGTAAGAGGAGGGCACAGAAATGGTGTGAGTGCTACCAAACCACCCCCATGGGGTAGCCTGCTTGCAATTTAAGGGAGGAAAACAGATTCTCCCAACTCCACCCTGCTTGCGCCGGCTGCTTTTGCTGTCTTCTGCCACCATGGACAGCTGCCCTCCACCACACCACCCTGCCTTGGAGCCAGCTGATTACGGACTGAAACCTCTACAAACTGTGAGCTAAATCAACGTTTCCTATCTTAATTTTGGGTGTTGAGTCCAGCAATAAGAGCGGAGGTAGACACTCATGTTTTTAGCAGCATAACTGATCCCAGCCGAACCCTGGAAGCAGCTGATGTACCCACCTACAGATGAATGGATAAGGGGCAAATGGCACTCACACACGGCACGGCTCCGCTCTGCCAAAAAAGGTCAGGCCTGAAACACCTGTGGGGAGTGGAGAGAACCAGACACAAAAGCATAAATACCGCACGGTTTCTCTTACATGAGAAACCCACATTATGAGTAAAGAGCAAAATAAGAGAAAGTAGGGAGGTGGCTCTCAGGTAGGAAGGAGGGAGGAGAGGAGAAGGGGACAGAAAGAGGGCTGGGTTGGGATGCGCTGTGTACCCCCACCCCAGGAATGCAAGCGTGAGGAGCAGCAAACACAAGCTGAGAGGAGAAGGGGGGCTGCACAGGCCCACGCCCTGATCCCTCATCTAGGCAGTACGTAAGTAGTTATGTTCACTTTATGAAAATTTATCAAGCTATACTTACGATTTGTGAATTTGAAAAAAGTTTAAAAACGTTTTTAAGGTTTTTAACTTTTAAGGCTACGCTTCAAGGTTGCAGCTCCTGGTAATAGTACTTGCCCAGCATGTGCAAAGCTCTGGGCTCAATACTCAGTACAGCACGAATGTCCACATACACACGCATACACACACATACACACATGTATACATATTATACATTTGCACGAGATGTTTGCCAGAAATTCTACTTACCTGCATTTTAAGGAAACAAACATAACATTAGTTGTAATAGTTCTAGTAGCTTTTAAGATTAAGATATTAATATTATTTAGAAGTTTAAAATTATGACATTTTAAAATTTATAACAGAAAGTTACAAATGAACACAACTTTTTTAAATAGAAAAGACTGCTGATAGTCACATGAACAACTTTCACCAGGCACTACAGAATTTAAAGCAATTTTCTAAAACATTTAACTATTCCTGTTCTGCAAAGGCCCAATTCTATGCTGAGCCAGTACAGAAACACTTGCTCCTTCAAAAGCAAGGGTGAAGCCAACGTGAAGACACAGAGGTGGCCCAAGCCGTGCTGCCCCCCGACATCTGAGCGGACAGTCTGCAGCAAGTGCACCCCATGGCCTGGAAGCATAGGGATTTCCAAGCTAGTGGAGTCACAGATTCAGAAATCAGTCACTAGGAAGGCTCCACTGCTGTGATCTTAAGACAATGACAAATTTAAATTATAACACACAGGAAGCCTCGAGTCAAATCACAGAAATGTATTCTTAATGTTTAATGTATTGCCGTATTTTAGCTAAGTCTCTTAGACAATTAAAGCAATGAGTAAGGATGGATGGATGTCAGGTTTCACTGTATTCTCAGCCCATCTGACATAACTTTTCTTGAGAAGTATTACCAACATAGCTAGCATTAATCAGCCATGACCACGTAGTGCACACTATATACTATTATTCCCAGGATTCCCCTGGCTCACCAGGTAAGTGCACTGGGCCAGAGCCACCACTGCCCAGCACATGCCCAAACCAGTGGCCCTGAACTCACTCATTCTACCAGCAGTGCCTGGCAGCAGTGCAGCAGAGCAAGATGGCCCTGCCACCCAGCAGCCTGCTCTCCTGGGGGCCGAGCGAAGCCAGCTCCAGGCTCTCACAGCATCTGTGCACTTGGGGGGCACACAAGGGAGCCTCATCCTGAGGCTGCAGTGAGGCTGCAGACTCTCTAGGAGGAGTGACAGGAGGGCCACCTTGCAAGGCAGGCAGTAGTTAGGTGAGCACACACACAGCACATCCCGGGCCAGCACGGGTGAACCTTCTGGAGCTCAGCACCCAGTCTACAACCCCAGCCCACCTACTCATTGCAAATTAAACCTGAACACTGAGGTTTTGGTTGAGAGAATGCAACTCCTACATTAACCTCTCTTGTCTTAAAATAAAAACAACACATGTGCCATAGGTTTGCCACCACTGTCATAGAAATATCACCAGCCAAGGCACAAGGCCACAGAGGAGCAGAGCCGGACAGCAGGAGCCATATAGGTCTTACCAGGTACAGAACTAAGAAAGCCATGCAGGTCCGGCGAGCCAAGCCCCTGCCACCCCAAGAGCTCCTGAACCCAGTTCCTCTACTGCCAGACAAAGCCACCAGCTCCAAAAGCTCTGGGCCTTTCCCACCATGCAGCTGCAATCAACCAAGAGCTTTCAAGCATTCTATGAATCTGCCACCAACAAGCAGGACTTCACAACAGCTGCAGTGCTTTCCTCAAAACAGACAGGGCCAGTGGTGCACTGTGAGGCCAAATGTGTCACAACACGGGTGGCAGCCACCGGAAGCCAGCAGTGGGACTTCCGTGACCCTCTTCCACAGCCTGGTGCGTTTTCCAGCTGCACGTGCTGTTATAGCCACCACAACAAACAAGCCAGTCAGTTCCAGCTCCATCACAGCTCCTTCTGCAGGGGAGGCTCTCCGTAGAGCACCTGGCTTGAGAAACAGGACCACTACCCCAATCTATAAAACAGCTGCATTTGTACTGATGAAAATCATCAAATTCTTCATTACAGCAGTGCAAATGTGGAAAGGAAGAGGTTTCTCAAGTCACAAGAGTCACAGCAGAGCGGGGCACAGAGGGTCCTGCCCTGCAGGCATCGCCCCTGCTCCTGCAGTGACACACCCAGCTCAGTCTCGGGACCACTCACCAGCTCTCCTGCAGGCTTCCTGCTGGTGAAACAAGAAGGCAGTGTAAATAAAGTCCTTTAAACTTGAATGTTGCTTGTTTTTAAAAAACACAGCAAAGCTCTCTTCTTCCATAAAAATATGAGTTCCTGAATCTGGATCAGCATTCAAACAGGCTCTAGTAAAAGTGTAATTATAAATATAAGCATTCTCCCCACCGACATGTTAGAAGCAAGTCATTAATGAAATGGTGCTTTAAGGACAATATAAATTAAATCATTTGCTCAACTAATACATGTATCGAGTCAAAAATACAATTACTATATATTGGTCATGAGGCTAATTACACTGATAATTAAAATGCCGAGTGACAGAGTGAAGTTGTCCTGCTCTAACATTCTGAATACCAGGGAGGAGGACAGGAATGGGAAGGGGAAGAGAGAGGGGAGGGGGAGAGGAAGGGGGAGGGGGAGATGGAGACACAGAGAGATAGGAGAAAGAGAGAGAGGGAGAGGAAGGAAAAGGAAAAGGAAAGGGAAAGGGAAAGGGAAAGGGAAAGGGAAAGGGAAAGGGAAA
>NDGN010842220.1:0-13709 GCA_002564285.1 Tympanoctomys barrerae | reverse complement strand
TTTTAGGGAAGGGTCTACAGGGTGTTCAGGGTCTCACTACTAGATTGGACTCGTAGAGATCCCCGTCTACAGCCTCCCGAGAGCTGGCATTACAGGCATGTGCCACCACACCCGGTCTCAATCGTGTTAAATTTAAAGCTGGGCTGTTGTACATCAGATACAGCACACTGAGCACATGCACATACTTAGGAGTGGAGCATGCCACGGCAGCTGCCAGACAGTATTCTGAAAGTGCAAAGTACTCTGCTGTGTTTCCTGAGTCTGTTTCACAGGAAAATACAGCAATCAAATGCCACCAATGATAAGCAAAGCCTTCCTGAATGCTGGAGAAATTCTAACAGGAGAAAGCAGGACTCCTCCCGGTGGAGGAGCACAGGGCATCTGTCCACAGCTTCTCCATCTGCCCCACCCGCTGCCACCTTTCCGGCCATCTCCCCTCCTGAGCCTTCCAAACTTGTGCGGCTCTCACTAGGCTGCACAGGGAAGCTCCAAGGCTGCAGCGTGGAGGGAGCAGTTCTACAGACCCTGAGCACGGGCTACTATGCCAACAATGCTACCTCCCAGCCAGGCCTCCTCAAGGACATGGGAAGAGGGATGGAGGACTCACCCTGGTGTTCAGGGGAGAGACTCCCCAGGAAGTCTTGAAGCCACACCTGTACTGAGAGGTTCCTGTAACCATTTATTGCTGAGCTATTTTACATGCTATTAGCACTGCTGAGCATTTTACATACCTCCAAAGTTTTTCCATTAGTTTTCTTAAGGTTTGGACACTAGGTGTTATTATTGCTGTTTTTATAAAGGAAGAAACTGGAGCTTTAATTTATCCAGCTGGAAAATGACATAGATGTAGCTCTGAAACCCATGCCCCTATCTCAACCTTTCCACGACGCTCTGGCACCCATCAAGTACCCCATGTAGTGACCCATAGTTAGAGGGGTGACTGCGAGCTCTCCTCAGGTGACTGCCTGCAAATCCAGAAAGTAGCTTACTGTCTTTTCCAAAAGCACAGGGCTTTATTCTTAAAATTCTAATCCACAATCCACAATAAAAATCAAGAACTTTTTGCCTCCAAAAAGGCAAACCTGAAATAAAGCTGTAAAGCACCACTAATTTTTTACCCAGATAAAAATATAGGTAAGAACTGACTTTCTTATTGAGCTTCACTGCTAAAATATTATCTAGTCTCAAAATCTTCCTATTTGATAGGTAAATAAATTCAATCCAGCCAGCACTGAGATCTGCCTTGTCCTAGGTCTGTTGAAGTCCTTAAAGACCAGAAAAAGATAAGACCAGATGAGATAGGGGCATGGGTTTCATGCCCTGCTGTGCCTTGAGAAGTCTTCCCAAGCCATCTGCTATAAAGAACTGACTACACGATTTTTTGTTCAGTGTACAGTATGTCAAGGATTCTAACCAATCCTTTTCTCCAACTTCATAACACATCAAGCAATTGTTGCTTCTCAGGAAAAGCACCAGATCAAGTTACAGGTTGTCATTTAGGGACCACAGAGTTGAAGCAGTCGTTTGCCTACATACACAAAGCCCCAGGCCTACCGGTGACCTGATGCCAAAATGCTTCTGATGTACCTCTGTCACTTCATAAAGTCTTATGAAAAAAATGGCTTAATTGTTTATATCAAACTTGAATAGTGTTTTTATGTGTGCTGGCTTTTCAGAAGAAAAAAAACTGCTCTTCTTCTAAAGCCTCTCTTTATCCTGACAATGACAGAAAAAAAAAAAAAAGAAAGAAAGAAAGAAACAAGAAATGCATAGGTGTCAACAGAAACCATCACTACTTCTGTAAACAGGGGACAAACACAAATCAAAGTATATGGTAGTGCCAGAGAATAATGTTTTGGGTCTCCTGCACCAGGGTTGGGATGGGAGTATGCTTAACAGCAGGCCTGTACCCCGTTTACATAAAGAACAACACTCTGAGAAAAATCAGGCCTTTCAATGTGTGTATCATATCCCTCTGACTCTTCATAAACAAACCATTCCCCATCAAGAGGAATCTGATATAATCATGCTTTTGTACTCTCCTATTTCTAAGCCTTTTTAGGGAAATAAATCATTAAACATTATATTCCACTGAACAATGCTTGCTAGAAGGAAAAATGGCAAAGATAACATGTTCAGGTGTGTAACAGTCTGCACGTGAGCATCTCTGCCCTCCCTCTTTGGTCACCACCCTGCATGTGCTGCCTTCCTTTAGTAGGTTTACCTCAATAACTGTCAGTGAAGGAGAATTAACAGCAATACTTTCCACTTCATGTGTTTACCTCAAGTTGGCCCTAAAGATGTGTTCTCGAAGATGTGTGAGGAAGTTTGAATTTGGCGATGGAAACACATATCCAAATCTGTCCAGTGATCAGCTTATTAGGGATCAAATTCATGAAAACACAAGACAACAGTGTTTCTGAAGTGGTTAAAATGCTTTGCACAGACATCTTGCTCAAAAAACCTAAACACAAATTTACACACTAAACAAAATTTAATTTAATATAACAAGTTTTTACTGCACAATTTACTTCATGCCATCATCAGCAGAGTCAGCATCAGTAAGCTCAAGGGGCGCGTGTGATTCTGGCTCTGAAAGAAGCAACCTGTACCAAGTTTATACTGAGGTCTCTATAAGCCTTAGAAGTTAATATGAAAAGTAACTTGTGCTATTTCTATGAATTAAAAGTCAACTCTCAAAGACTGACAAAAGGTGAGTCTAACAGTGAGCGTTCCCAGGGGTTTGTACAGAATTGGAGTAGAACAATCTTTGAAGAGGGGGAAGAATCAATTTATAAAAAGCTCGGCGATAAAGTTAATTTACACTCTTTAGGCAAGTTCTTCAAGACTCAGAAACAGTCTAGTAAATTAAGTTTGCAATAAATGCTTAATGATAGACTACACCGGTCCTATAAAAACTTACACTCATGGGAGACAGAATTTTAAGATGGCCCCATTATCTCTAGAAGTCTGGACTTCAAGCCAAGAGAACATCCACACCCTCATATGTATACATGAAGGCGCAGGGATTTCACAGGCCTGATCAAGGTTCCCAAATCGCTGGTTTGCAGTTACACAAAGGGGCAATTATCCTGGATGGGCCCAATTCGGTCAAGGAAGGCTAGTAAGAGGGATGGGACTACGTCTGACTTTGAAGAAGCCAGTGATCACCATGCAGGAGAAACCACAGACAGGGCACAAGGGCAGCCTTCGGAGTTGAGGGCAGCCTCAGGTGACAGCCAGAAAAAAATGGAACTCTGTCATTCAGCACGCGAAATGTATTTTGTCAACAACTGGAATAGACCTAGAAGCATATCTCTTCCCAGTCAGGAGGCCAGAGGAGAAGGCTCTTGAGGACACACGACTGCACCCTGATGAGGCACTGAGTAGTAGACCCCGCTGATCCATGAGAGAGGAAACGGAGGCTAGTATAAACCATGAAATTCGTGGTAATGTGTCACACAGAAATACATGTTAAAATTAATACAGATCTTAAAATCTTTTTCCCCCTTTCTAAGAATGGTTGTAGGAGTGGGAAAGAACTTAAAATCTTAACTCTCATGTGAATTATTTGCTTTTCCCATCTAAGACCCCTTTTTCCTCATGAGATGCTTGTGCTTCCATGTGAAAACAGACCGCACAGCAGGCTTCCTCTTGCCTTTGCAGACAGTGACTCGGGGAGCCTCAGCACTTCTCAGCCAAGCAGTGTTCTACGTTGATAACAACCTTATGAAGTGACCCTGGTTTGCACATGGTTTGGGAAACGAAGGCACTCAAAGGGGTTAAGAAACTTGCCCCAAGTCACAAAAAGCTGATGAGAAAAGGAACTCGTCAAAGCAGACACTCTGCAAAGCCCACGTTCTTACCCAGTATGTTCACTTCTCTCCAACATAATGGCAAGGCATACAGCTGTGAGGTGTCAGTTGGACGGTGGTGGGACCACTCAGACAGGGGAGCCCTATGGATTTCACACAGTAATCTGAAGGACTAGAATCACTGGGTTATTTACTACTTAAACTATCCCAGTGAGGAAACTATTGAAGAAAAAACTCATTTTCAATTAAAAAAAAAAAATCAAACTGTACCAGAAGCAATGCTGAAGGCTCTTAATACTTTTAAAGAAAGTTTACTGCACATTAGAAGCAGTTGACTAACGTGTAAAGGGTACTGTGTCCCCACGACTCCTTCCAGCTGGAATTACACATGAAACAGAAGACACCAAAGCAATTAAGTATTTTATAAACACTGCTGAGGGGTCAAAAAGAGGGAGGTTCATTCACTGACTAATAACGCAGTAATAAACAAACAGCAATGTTATGCAACTGAGAAAATTATTATAATTGAATCTACACAGCTGGGCAAGAACAGAAGCCTGGCTATGTGTATTAGCTCACAAATGTTTTGTGTGGATAGGTTTTAGTTTTAGAACTGTTTGAATCTGAGTCCCTTTTATAGTTGGATTTTTTTTTCTTATCCAAATACAATTCCATAATTAAAACAGCAGAACACAATAATCTAATGAAATGCCTCACCAATTATTTGCTATTTCTACAACACAGAAATAAATTTGTGCATGGATGGGCAGAGTGCTAAGCTTCCTTGAGATGTCCTCATCTCCTACAGACATTCCATTTGCTCACAACATGAACAATGAGCGGCTAGCATACACACTAGCATGCCACAAGGCAAAGCCCCCAGCAGACTGGCTTCTCACATTAAATGCCCTCTGTACTCTTGGAGTTTTCTTCACACCTTGATATTTTTCCCTTTGCAGGGCCTAACTTTTGTCTACAAGTAAACACCTAAAATTACCATACTTAAATTCAAACAGATGTGTCAAATCTGTTTCAAAATAGTGTTTCAGATACATCCCTTGAATCACTGAAATATCAGTGTTAGAGTCATAGAAATTATTCTCTTTGGTTCAACAAAGAGCTTAGTAAAGATCTACTGCTGTTCCATAAATTAAATGTAGTTAAGCATTTAATATAAACAAAAATAAGGTTCTTCATGGAAGATATGCTAACTAGATGTTATTCTTAGTACTACTACAATTTAATTAAAGTCACTAAATCAGAACAAATTCGTGATCTATGTCATGTTCCCATCTGCATAAAACCTAACTAACCTCAGACTCGAATGGCTGATGAGCTAACTCTAAGGGCAGAGGGAAGCATGATTCCTCAATAGGCGCACAATTTTACATCAATGATATCTATTTTTATGAGATAAAAGTACTAAAGCTTTAATGGTGGCAATTAAAACAGCCAACAGTTTGAGCAGCTCAATGGCTGAGTCACAGACCTTTTACCTATAATGGGACCCATTATATCTTTGAATTCGGTTTGAAGGAGTAAAAGAGGAACAGAGTTTTACACATGGTTATAAAACAGCAGCACCCTCTGCCCCGAGCTGCTTCGCTTCCAGCAGCTGCGCGAGTTAGCCTAGCTGCAGACGTGAATCCCATCAGCAGAGCCTTCTTTACAGTTCCCAGATATCTGCATCTATCTGAAAATACCCGAATCCTGAAAATGCTAGCAAGAGACATTATTTACCCAAGGATTATGTATGAGTAACTTGTTTCTATATTAACTTGTTATATAAAAAATTAACCAATGTTTCGATAATATATTACTTCAGGTGACTTCCAATAAAGTATCTTCACTTCTGCATAAAATACAAATGCTTATGTTCTGATATTTTTAAAAAACAATTTAGGGAGGAATAAGAATATAATTATTCACAATTAAGATGGAGTATTTTAACAATATTTATACATGAATATCAGCAAAAAACTGAGCAGTTTTTCATAAATTAATATTATTGAAATTGTTAGAATAAGTTTTGTAGTTCTAAAGTATAATAATCATCTGGTTTCTAATCCACACTAACCAATTTATTCAAGAGCCTGAAGATTTTCTCTTTAGTTTCTATTATAGCAAACGCAGAAGTATAGACAGAAATTACTGGGGAAAAAACCTCATAGGTTTTTATGCCTGAGATCATCTCCAGGGATAGCTGGCAAACAGGAAACAACAAGCAGATGGATTTACCTCCAACCAGAAAGGCCAAACTGATGCAGACGGGGCGGCTTCTGAGCAGTCCTCCCAGATGGCCCTACACTGGCCAGGCATTGCGCCCAGAGTTGCTGGGGGTCTGCAGCCACCTCACCAGACACAGAAGCCCAAGAAAAAGAGTATGAGACTCCTCCTTGGTGATTTTCCTTCATGTGCTGGCAGTTCCTTTCAGGTAAGTTGTTAAAAGGAAGAAACGGTAGAATGAAGCTAGAGAATTTAATATTATGTTTGGCTTTTGACCATCATAATCAAGTTAAGCAGACAATCAACCTAAGATGCCTCACATTCCTCATCTAAGATAAAGCTGAATGAACTGGGCTATAAAGCCTCTTCTAACTTTGAGACCCTCTGGGGGCCACTACTTTCAGCCTTGCACATCTAAAAAAATGAAGGAAGGAGGCATCTGTTAAGACGGGATAAGGGAAGTTAAGATAATTTTAGAGTAAAATATTTAGAAAATTTTTCAGATAAAAAAACACAGATTTGCAAGCCTACATTAGAAAAGCCAGCTTAAACAAATATATCAGAATTAAAAATCTAAATGAAGTCTTCCAAATATGATTTATTTTTCCCATTAAAAGATGAAAACTTCAAGAATATTCACTACTACACAATCTCATTTCACAGATAACAAACATCTTTGTGCTTTCAAGGTAACATTAGTCCCTGTTATGTTATGAAATAATATTTGTTAAACAGTTTTTATCCACAGAATAATAACACTTAATACTGTGAACCTTTTATGTAAGTCCTAGATCCATGAGAAATAAACCAGAGAGATTGAGGAGGGGGTAGGCAGAGAGAGCAAAAAAACAGAAGTCATTCAGCCTAAGGCCCAGCACCATGAGAAAGCACAAGTAGCCACTGGGCAAGGAAGGTCTCACCCAGAAAAGGTCTTGTGAGACCTTGGGCAGGGCGGAGGGGCAGGTAGTGATGACTTCTGGGAGGTAAGGTCACGGAAGCCTGGAGGCGCCCAAATTCCACACAGTACAGCTGACCAGTGGTTGGAGCAGCACAGACAATGACCACTGGGATGGGCCTGGGAACCAAGGAACATAGGCAAGGCAAACCCTGCCCTGGATTCTCTCATCCCACCGTAGCACCTTCACAGCAGCACTCTTTAAAGCAGTCATGTGAGAGGGCTGCCTTGGGGAGCAATTTAAATAGCTATGGGATCCAAATTCATCTACAAACTTACTTTTAAATTTGCCTCCTGCCTGACCAGTTCTTCCCACCTGCACATCTTACCCCACCTTCCACCATCAAATATTTACTCAGCCTCTCTTGATGCATCTTCCTCCTGCTCTTCCTCTGCTTTTTTCTCCTCTGCAGAACAGTTTTTGAAAAAGTGACAGTACATATTTGCTGCCTGTACTTCTTTTACTACTCTTGAGTTTTCTCAAGTCATGCTAACATTTCACAATAATGGCTCCTATCAAAGTGACCCCTACGATTTCCTGTCTCTTCTCTACTGACCTAGCAGTAACACCTGACATAGCTACTCGCTCATTTCTTGAGTGACATCTGGGATAGCTCATTCTAGCTTGCAAGCTTTTCCTAGTTTCTTAGTTTCTGAGGCATACCAGGCCTCCAACCTTGGCTCTCATCGCTATCCACACTTCCTTCACTCAGAGCCACACCCTAGATTCTGTCCACATGCTGATGCGTCTTCCTAAAGGTCTTGCTCCCACCCAGACTGTTTCATTAAACTAGACTTCATTCTAGCTTCTGTCTATTGACTACATCCACCTGGATGTCCCAGTAGGCATTTCAATCTTAACATGCTCTAAAATTAGTTTCTTAAATTTTCTAACGAGCCCAGCTCTGCAAACCTCTTCTCTACTCCATCAGCAGCAAAAACCAAATGCTTGGTGTCATCCTTGACCTTTCCCTTAATTCTATGTTCAACCTCTACTCTAACATAATTGGTGACTTCACCTGTAACACAAAGACTGCTCTTCCAATGGCCTCTCCCCCTGGTGACCTTGTCTGAGCCCCAGCAGAGCCTGCCTGGACGACTGCAGCAGTCTCCACAGCGGACCTCATTGCTTCTCACCTTGTTCTCCTTCCCAGTCCATATGCCACAATGTTCTGAGTGAACTTTAAAAACGTAAATCAGATCATGTCACATCTAAAAGATCCCTAATACCTTCCCATCCTCTTCTCTGGATATTCTGAAGACCTCATGCTAGCCTGCAAGGTCTAGTGGCATGACTACCACAACCACTCCAACCCTGAACCCTTCAACTCTTCCCTTTCTCCACTTCAGTCACATGGATTCCTTGCTTATCAGCAAACAAGTTGAACATCCTTCCACCTCAGGGCTTTTGCACAGGCTGTCTCTGCCCCTGGAGCTCTTCACTAAATAATCTCCACGGCAACCTTTCTTTCTTCCTTTAAGAGTACTTAGGCAGAAAAAATTTAAAATAATCGTGATTAAAGTCAAAGATTGTTAGTTCTAGGTAAAAATTTACCTGCTTCTGCAGATTCAAAATTTTTCAAAAGTCACAGAGAGAATAACTCTGTGCTGTCTTGCTGCTGACTGTTCTTCCCTCATCTGCCCCTTCCCAAGTTTCCTTCCACGTCCTCCCTTAAGTTTAAGTGGTCATCACAATTCTGTTCTCCATATGACATAGCCAGGTGCTTAGTTCTACTTGAAACTGGCTGTTTCCTCTTGGTATCTCAAGATTGACATTCCAAAGGTCAGAATCACACACCTTTCTGCTAACCAGCCCACTTTCCCATCTTTGTTGATGTCACTGGGATAGCCAGTCACCCAACCTAGACAGAAGTCTTTTTTTCTCCTGAACCTCACTAGCCACATCCAATGATGCTTAAGACCTGCTTCTCTCCAAATCCTCTTAACGACCCATCTCTTTCATCTGTGTTTCTGATACGAAAAAGCGTCATGAATTACATTTTCTTTAATATACTCTCTGAATCTTAGCAAAGACATCATTCTAAAATGCAATTTGTCTATGTTTTGTACCATCTAATGAGGGTTCCCTCTGAGGTATACTTAAAACCAAATGCCTCCGTGTAGCTGGGTCAGGCACTTCCTCAAAACACCTTCCCCTCTTGCATCCTGCTCCTCCCTCGCATTCTTTGCGCCTGCCACACCTAACAAGTGCAGTCACACAAAATCATTGTGCTCTTTCCCAGTTTAGTGCTTATGGACATATTCTTCCTGCCTAGTATTCCCTCTCCCACTGTTTTCTCCCTTTTGTTTCAGCGTAACTTCTCCTTGAGGCCGTCCCTGATCCCTGCAGCTGGAGTCAAGTCACAAGGCCAAGGAGCATTCATCACATCACGTGACTACTTATTAGTATATCCTGCCCTCTAGATTGTGAGTCCTGCAAGGACAGCAGGCAGCAGGTTTACTCCTCTTTTATACTGCTAAAACACACACACCATGACCAACACCACCACCACCTGATGCAGGGCTGGCCACAAAAAGTAGGCTTAGTGTTTCTGCATGGAGTATCAAAGTCTCACCATATCTTTAAATATGAACGTAGATATCACCTCTCCACCCTCATTTTACACATAACAGCTGTTAATGTGCTCTCTGTTCTCTCAGAAAAGGCACTCTGATGCTTATGCATTTCTACCTTACAACTGCTGTCCCATGGCATCCAGACTTCGGTTGAACAGATAGACACATACGTAAATGGAAGCATGTGGGACTGACTGGTTCAAGGCAGTGCTGCAACACTTACTGTCTGATGCAAGCACCATATTCTGTAATATGTCTACGTAAATTTCTCCTCCCCTTTCATCTATCTTAAGCACCAGGTTCCTTCCTGTGTGTGCAAATAATTAAGCTGTGATCTACTCGCATAATGACTGCATGTACCTATCTCTGTTGCAGCTACACCACTGCATGCTAACTGGGATTTTTAAAAAGGAAAGCAGGTTGTTTCCATACCTCTGGGACGCTGCAGAGAACGGCAAACTATACATGTGCAATAATGCTGATGATGGACACGTGAGTAGACAAAGGTCTTCGTCACATCTCTGAGTGTTGCATAATGCTTGTGTGCTGGGCTCAAACCCAGGGCCTCAGGCACAGCAGGCCAGCGGTTCTGTCTCCCAGCCTCTGACACTCTCCATAGAACTGCAGCAACATGGCCTCCCTACAAATTAGAATTGTATTTGCCTTGCTCATGGAAAGACACTGCAGAACACAAATATTGTCTGAATACAAACCTACAAAAAGTTCTCAGAATTTCATTTCTAAAGACATTTTCCAGTAATAAATCTATATCAATCATACTTTTTATACTAAAATGGTTCATAGTTTCTTATACATAATTTTTAAACTAACTTAAAATTCAAATCGCTCCTGAAATACTTCAGATGGACTGGTAACACACGTTTGAGAATTATGATCATGTAGTCTTCTCTTTTCTCTCTGCACATAACCCATCCGGGAGAGTAGAGGTAATCCTCTAACTCTCCCCTAAAGCCCAAGAAGAGTGCCTCGGAGCTAGACCAAGACAGGAGCCAGACAGGATAGGCAGGAAGGACCCTGAGCAGCTCAGGGCGCACAGAGTTTCAGACCTACTTCTCAGGCCTCAATGCTATAACCATTCAAGGACCAAGCTCGACATCCGCAGAACACAAAGTCCCACCTGAGGATCAAGCTCCAAAGCAGAATTTAGCAGCTCCCCTTATCTAAAAATAAAAACAAACATACGCTTTCTCTGTAATTCTTCCACCTGTGAGGAATACAAAAAACGTGGCAACCATCCTGTCCTGTTCATGCCCTTTGCCTCTCTCCACCAACACAGCCATTGTCGTATTACCACCACTGCCTCACGACTGTCCTTTGTCAACCATGCTGTCCAACACAGAAGCCCCAAGCTCTTACAATACAGCCAGCCCAAACCAAGATCTGAAAGACTCAGAGGTGGGAAGGGAGTAAAAAATCTTATCTGCATTTTATATTAAATATCATTCGTTGAAATAATATTCAGATATTGTTTAAACAGTATCTCAGATACGCTTTACATTAAGTGAAATATATTACAGTTAGCTTTGCCTGCTTTTCTTTACTGTGAATGTGGTCACTAGACAACTCTGCCTGGCCTACGTGGCTCCCATTCTGTTGCCACTGGACAGTGGTGCCCAGGACAGCACCCAGCCTCCTGGCAGGCCGCCCCTCTGCAGTCCTCCTCTCCAGCTACTCTTGCCATGCTGCTACCATGTGATCCTTAACCCTGATTCATTTCCAGCCATCAGTGCAGTTCAGCCAGGAACTATCTCCAGGAAGACATCCCTGAAGACATTCTCCCCTCCCAACTACTCAATCTCTTCACACTCACAACTCTGAAAGAGAACACTACACACTCAATGAATGCCTGTTGAATGCTATATACTCAAGAGACGGTGGTGGTGGTGGTGACCTCACCCCACTCTGAACACAGCCACAGAGAATCCTGGCAAAAATATAGTCACAGAAGCAGAAACAGCAGCAATAATGTGGCATTGAGAGCAGCAGTAAGTTACAAAGCCACTATATCACCTACCAGGCACAACTGTAAGCATATTGCATAAGTCATCTTCCTTATTAATCTTCCTACCAACACTGCAAGATAGGTTAAGAGCAAGAATGATTCCCTTGTCAAAAAGGAGAAAACTGAGGCCCAGAAGTAATGTGACTCAGCATACATGACAAGGCTCGCAGTGAGTGTGAGGGTTCCAAGGACATGCCCTTTAAAGCCCTGTGCTGTGCTGCCACACAAGGGGCTGAAAAGGCTTTATGGAAGAAGGGATTTCAAACTAGGAGCCTTAAGTTTCTCATTACTGGAAAAAATTCCTGACAGCCACAAAAGAGGAAAAATTTATTTTAGCTTCCAGTTGGTAAAGGTTTTAGTCCACAGTTGGCTGGCTATAAGGCAGGGTGGCATGACAGAGGAGTACCAAGGAAGAGAGACAGTCCATAGCAAGGCAGGCAGGAGGCTGGAAGCCGCCGAACCACTCTCCCTTTCCCTTTTATTCCATTCAGGCTACAAACCTATTGGTTGACACTGCCCCACATCCAGAGTGGGCCTTGCCATCGTCAACATCAAGAGCTATGCTACGCTTGCCTGGCAAGCACACAGTCCTGAGTTCAAGCCCCAGTACTGAAAAAGAAAAAAAAAAAAAAAAGAGCTATGCTAAACTGATCAGCAGGCTCATTTGGTCATCACACACCCTTCGTCCCATTTACTCACCTACACACAGCCAGCCCTGAAGAGCCTCACATAGGAGCACATGAGGCTTGAGGGGCATCGAGATATAAGATGTAAGGAAGAATAAAAGCCTTCTCAGTCAGACGTGCTGCGATGAAAACATTTTGTAGAACTAAAATCAGTTCACTGTGCCCAGGTAAGAAAAGAGGCACAAACCAGAGGAAGACAAAACTCTGCTTAGTTATGGCCTAACACATTCCCAACAGGGTCACAATTCACACCTCTCTTTTTTAAGATTGACTGATTAATTGATTTGGTACAGGGTCAGCTATGCAGCTCGGACTTGTAGTGATCCTCCTGTCTCAGCCTCTTCAGTGCTGGGATTATAGGAATGTGCCACTATGCCCTGTTTCAGTGGCCAGCATGGAGAGGGGCTGGCATGACATGTGGTATCAAGGATCAAACTCCAGTCCTTATGTTTGCCACGATGACACTTAGACTGCGGAGGTACCTCCCTGGCCCCACAATTCACATCTGTTGCTGCCTGGTGGTTTGAGCCACCAGTGATAAAAGTGATCAGTCTGCACACCCTGTTTGTACCACCCTGGGTCCAAGCCCCTAGATGGGACAGTCATTCACGTACCATCAGCGGCTCAAACTGATGATAGGATCATATTAAGGAGGAACTTCCTGAGACGGACACTGAAGGCACATGAAGAATGGCACCTAGGTAGGGTCCAGAGCTGAGGCCCTGGTTCTCAGCACCTTGAAGGGAAAAAGAGGATACTGCAGTCCTCATTCCGTCCCACCCAGCAGAAGCTAGCTCCTCGCCCTGAGAGGAAACCCAAATGTGCCTAGTTCTCTATGGAGAATTTTCAGGCAGATTCGGAGCCTCTAAGGATTTTACCTACTTTATCCTATTGAGATGTTTGTCTAGATTTCAAAGAAATTTTTAATTTTCAAGGTTGTGAGGAAGAAATGTTATAAGAGCACCAGCACAAACACTGCACGAAGGACAGAGAACAAGTACACCCGGGCTTACAGTAGCCCAAAAGTGTGTCTCTCTTCTGCATCGGGCTGTGTTTGCGGATCTAACGCAAGCACTAAATAATTTAACTCCGAAACAACAATCACACATTTAAATGTTCTGCAAAGTTCACATTTACTATACGATGGCACATAAAATTATAAGCAATGCTCATCTCACCATTCAAGCGACACCTCAGACCTTGTCCTCTTGCCCTCACAAACACGCTGATTTGCTCTTGGCTTTTATAGGTAGCAGATGATTGGACAGGGGGACAAGCAATGCACAAACAGGATATGGAATGAAAGCTAGAGACAGGAAAAGGAAGACTGTGGAACTGTCCTGCTTCAAGGTTGTATATGGTGAGTTTTTGGACTTATGTGCAAGCATGAGAAGTATATAATTCTTTATCCTATTTTTAAAATATAA
>NDGN010842176.1:0-10680 GCA_002564285.1 Tympanoctomys barrerae | reverse complement strand
GAAGTCCCCACCCTATGACTGCATGAGGCTTTGGGGGGACAACTAGACACAAGCCATAACAATTTTAAAAAAAGAATTGCCTTATTATACACTGTCTCTGGGTTCCTGAACTTTTGGGAAACCATAGCTGAATAGTACAACTGAACTTGACACTCAGTATATGAGGTAGTTGTGACTGAGAGGATCCTGTATATGTACGTGTGAGTACGTGCACCCAGGGGCCTTATTAATAGACTTTCAGTAAGTTCATTGTTTGATTCAACTGAAGTTTGGTGGAATATAAAGAAACATTTTGTCCAGTGAGAGAATAAAGGACATTTACCTAAAAGGAAAGATCTAGGTTTTTTTCTTTTAAATCTGTAGTCTTCTATGCACTAGGAACTCTGACCTAGATTTTAAAGTCGTAATCTTGTTATAGATTTTGTGAATAGGAGATAGAAATTTATATGAATTTCTGTTATAGGAATTTAGTAAAGAATCATGACGTTGGGATGCCAAGCAGAGTTAGAAGTCTAAAGAAACGCAGAAGTGGACATGGTGGTGCATCCGTTGTAATCCCAGTGCTTTGCGAGGCAGGAGGACGCAAGTTCAGGCCCAGTCTGGACAGTTGAATGACTTCATGAGACTTTGCCTCCCCAAAAAAAACAAAGCAAAGAGGGCTGGAGGTACAACTCAGTGTGAAGGCCCTGTCTTTAGTCCCTAGTACTGCCATAAAAAATAAAAAGTAAGTTCATTTTCTTAAGTTGTCTTTGGAAGGATGCCTGAGTATGATTCTTGTTAGGGAGCCTTCACTAGCTACTTTTTTGTAACTTGTGAAAAAAACCATTTATCATATATTATCTATTAAATTACTTTTACATGTAAAAAGACATGAAGGAAAAGTAATTCTTGCAAATCAAAACAACATTGAGATTTCATCCTACCCCAAAAAGAATGGCTACATAAATAATAACAAAGGCTGCTGAGGCTGCACGGCAAAAGGCATCCTGTGTTGTTGATGAGTGTAAACTAGTACAACCGCTGTAAAAATCAGAACAGAGATTCCCCAAAGCAATTAAAAATAGAAATTCCACTTGAAGCAGCCATTTACCTTGTAGGTAGCTTCCCAAAGAGCTAAAGACACCATAGTGCGGTGGTCCATGCACTCCCATGTTTATAGGAGCACAGCTCTTAATAGCTAAATCTGGAAAGCAGCCTTTGTGTCCGCCAACAGACGAATGGGGAAAGCACACAGTGGTGCACTACTCTACCGCAAAAAGGATAAACGAGTCATTTGTAGAAAAATGGATGCACCTTGAGACCGTAATGTTAAGTGAAACAAATCTGACAGATGAGCTTAAATGTTGCCTGGTTTCTCTTAAAGGAGATTCCCACAGTATAAATAGCCAAACAAAAAGCTGACAGTAGCAGACAGGGAGCTCACCTTTTGCAGAGGGGAAAGCAATCAAGAGATGAAGTGAGTGAATGAAAAAGAACTAAGATGTGTTGGGTACGTGTACCCACTCCACGATGAATGCAGTCATGTACTGCAAACAGGTACAAATAAAAAATTGCTAAGGCAATTCCTTTGCAAATACTCAGTAAGCATGAAATAAAACACAATTCTGGAGGCACACATCTTCTCCCCTACGTTACTCTCTTAGACCCCTATGCCCAGTCCTGCTTTGTAGTGTTTTGCCAAATCCCATTTTTCTCAAGGTTAGTTTTCATCTTACTCTATCAAAAATCTTGGCCAATTTCCCTCAATGGTGTTCGTAGTGTCGGTGCGGTAGCTGTCAGTCTGTCCTCCCTGTCGCTTTGTACATCCCACGTCGCCCCTCTAGGAGGGTGGAAATAAGTGGGCTAGACTTCCTCCTCCAACCCTTTTCCTGGACCAAGTTGCACTTTGCTAGTAATAGGCTTGCTAGGGATTTTTAAAATTATAACTCTGTTGAATCCCAAGTGTCTTAGTAGTAAATGTGTATAAATGTCCAGGGCTTGAAGCCTTTCTAGGCACTCCAGGGTCTCCCACTAGTCCTTTATATTAGTGCATTTAAAGGTGTTCACGGAATGTAAAATCTACTCGCTTCCTTCTGTCCACAATGAGGTTTGTATCATCTTCAGGTCTGAGCAGTTGATCACGTCTCAGAATGAAGAGCGCACAAGCACACGCTTGTCACATGTGTGAAGAGTTCACTTTCTATCCCAGGTGACATTTAAACTGAAGTGGCCTTCTGGCCCCACCCCAGCCTTCCATCCTGCGTGCCTGTGTTCCGCTCCCATGAGCCCCGAGTCAAACGTGCAGCGGCTAGGTCCCTGGGAACCTGCCTTTCCTCATTCCTTCCTCCTTCTTCCCTTTCCTGCATGAACCCTGCGGATCTCTCAGGGCTGTCTGGTTCCCTGGGACCCCCATCTCCCCAAGCTGCAGCGCAGACCCCTTTGAGGTTCAGGTGACTGACAGCCACACGCTTCCCACATTCCTCTACTCGCCTGTTCTTCCGTCACCTGTCACCTCCGCATGGTTTGGTCTGAAACAGAAGGTGTTGGCTCTGCCTCCTTACTTTCTGTGCTCTGGTTTGCATTTTTTTTTTTCTTTTACTCCACCAATTTGATAAGTCTAGTCACTAGTGCCGCCCACCCCAAATCTTGCATGGAGCAGTTTATTATTACTGAAGAAAAAACAGATTGCTTCACTTGTCAACAGTTTGAGTAACACATGAAAAATCTGAACTAGTGGAAACTTTGAAAAGTACAACTTCCCTTGGGCAGGTTCTCTGGGTTTGCGTCTTTTCTGTTCTGTTTATAACTTTTGGGACATTGAGCAAGTTACTTTATTGATTTGGGCCTTGTTTTCCTTATTTGTGAAATCGGAATGATAGTACCTAGCTTAGGGTTTTTGTAGAAATTAATGGATCTCATGCTTGGCATAGACTAAGCATTGTTAATGGGTTTGTTAAAAAATGAATGACAAGTTTTAGAAGTCCGTGAGAACATGTCAGTTTTTTTAAAAGTGAAGTTTAATTAGAAATGTAAGAAGCTAGAGAGTGATCTCAAGGCAATGTAGGAGTAGTACAATACTCTTTAAAAACTTGCTAATGAAAATTTAAAAGTAAAGTTTTTAAATCTTGTAACTATCTCAATTTTTAAAAAACTTTGGTCCTTAAAGCTTGAGCTGTCTTTTCAAGAAAAATTCAAAGTGAATAGTCTGACTTTTTTTAGGAAGGTAAAAAAGTGATGGGATACAGCTTTTCTTTGTTTTCACACCATCCTCTCCCTTGAGAGTAAGCGTTAAACTGATAGAATAAACAAATTTGTGTGTAAAATCTCTTGAGTTTATAGTCTTATTTAAGTTTTAACAAATCCCTTTTAAACAATTTAGAACAGAGTAGGTAGGAGTACTGAAAATAGTGTTTTATTTAAATAGGCAGATGCTTGCAGTAAAAACATGAATATGTGCCGGAATATAAATTAATTGGAAAAAATTAGTCACATTAAATTGACAGCTTGTTGCCATTTTCCTCATGTCATAATATTTATAAAAGTAAGCTCATAGTGGGACTAATTTATACCTCTCCAAGTTTTACATTAGTTTGTGGTTTTATTCCTAAAATCGTTAATTCTTTACCTGTTCAACTACACATTGTTAATATCTTAGTGGTTTTAGAAGGGAAAATTTCTTTTAGGTCTTTAGACATCAAGTTGTTCACAGCCATTATTAAAAAAAAATCTTTTAACTGTCATTTGCAGTAGATTACTAAGCAATACCAGGGCTTTTGATTCCTAATTATTTTTATAGTAATTACCTTTTAATTCATTAAAAAGAATCTAAAAGTTAAACTCATGTATAAAGGATATTTTATGGAAAATATTTTAGGAACATTTTTTAAAAAAATTTTTTTTGGTGGAACCGGGGATTGAACTCAGGCCCCTACGCTTGCCAGTGAAGCGCTTATTCCACTGAGCCATCTCCCCGGCCCCAGAACATTTAACATTAAAAAAAGATGGGTATTAATGTGGTTAGGTCCGTAGTATCAGATGATAATGAGATTTTTACTTTTAAAACTAAATAGAACAATGATTTATTCTCCATTTAAATTGTGAGTTGATTCCAATATAGGAAGGGAAACAGAGACCGTGTAACATTTAAGAAAGTCATCTCCTATCTCTGGCAAATACTAACACTTTGGCACCCTTGAGCTTTATTTATTTATTTATTTATTTTAAGAATATACTACAAGTGGAATTACTTGGTTATATTTCCTATGCATTTTTTTTGTACTAGTACTAATTAGGCATTTATCCATGAATTATAAATAATGTTATTTGAAATATATTCCAAGGGGCCAGGGAGATAGCTCAGTGGCCTAAGCCTGAGCTCAGTCCCTGGTACTGCAAAGGCCACCCCCCAAAAACAAAACAAAACAAAACAAAAAAACCCAATAAAACCAATCTTCTGGCTGGGGATTTAGCTCAGTGGTATAGCAAGCATGAGTTCCTGAGTTTGATTCTTGTTATGAAAGAAAAACAAACTGACATTCATGGTAAAACTGTTAAATACTCAGTGTACCTTACAGAATGATTTGGTGCCTGATTCTAGAACCCCAAATTAAATATATTCCAAGTCTATATGTTAATGTACTTATAGGGCCAGCCAAATAGCTCAGCAAACTAAAGCGCCTGCTTAGGCAGAGCACAGCAGCCAGGTTCGATCCCCAGTGTGCTATGTTGGCCCTGCCCCCGGGCTGCATTGAGATGACAATTGAGACTGGGCTTGGTGGCACGCCTGTAATCCCAGTATTGAGAGGCTAAAAACAGGAGGATCACTACAAGTCTGATCTATGTAGTGAGACCCTGTAGACCCTGTGCTAAATACATAAAAAGAAAAAAACAAAGAAAGAAAAACAAGTATATAGTGTTTTCAGAATACATGTGTAGTATTTCACTAGATTGAATACAGAAGCAGATAGGAGAATTCATCTTCTGTTTTATTAAATTTGGAAAGATACAAGAACAAGTCATTTTAAGTTTCCTAAATTTTCTTTCTTTTGGAAAGTGTTATTTTCATAAAAATGTTTATGATAAATTTATTGTTTTAAATTGGATGTATTTGAAACACTTGCATTTTCACTTCATCACATATCGATGGTTATAATCATATAAGCAAACATTTTTGTGAGTATAAAGCTTAGAGGCCAAAGAGTTTGAGGACACCAGCTGGAAGGTCTGTGTCTCAGCACAGAGAGACCAGGCTGGCAGGGTGCAAAGCTCCAACTCCATCTCATTTTGCATTTGTGTCCTGAAGTGTCTCCCCCAGTTCAGTCTCATTAGCTGTGGAGGAGTTTTGGGGTCTCCACATTCAAGGTAATGTTGGCTATTATCAGATTTTAACACACTGCCAAAGGAGTGGATGGGGAGGATGTTACATGGAGTCTCACTGAATTGAATTTGATTTTCTATTCATGCTGGTTTGAGGCTTTTTTTTTCATGTTCATTGATCATACTTGTAGTTCATCTTTTATGAAACACATTTCTTGTTTTTTGCCATTTTTTATTGTCGGTCTGGTCTAGTTATTAAACTTTTATTGGTTATACATATTGAAAAAGTCTTCTCTCAATTATGGGTTTATCTTTTCATTTCTTTAAACAACATTATTTTCTTGCTCCCTCCCCCTTTTTTGTGTTTATGGTAGCTTTGGTTGAACAGAATTTATTTTATTTTTTAAATTTTATTTATTTTTTTGAACATAATTTCTTAATATAGTCTAACAGGGATCACGTCCTTTTTGCTTACAATTTTGTGCCATTAGAAATTTGTCTCTATATTAAAAAGATAATCTCATTTTCTTATTAGCATTTCAGTCTTCTGCTTCACACTTAAAAGCTTCAGTTCATCTATGATTTGTTTTTGCCTATTGTATGAATTAGGGATTCTTATTTCATTTCTAATAATGCTTCATGTATTGACCCATCCCTTCCTTTATTTATTTATTTATTCTTATGTATTTGGTACGAGGTCTCACTGTGCAGTTCGGACTTGTAGTGATCCTCCTGTTTCAGCTTCCCAGGCCCTGGGATTACAGGCATGTGCCCCAACTCTGGGTCTTGATGGCTGGCTTGGCTTTCCTGGGGTGGGACCAACATGGCATGTGGTAACAGGGATTGAACCCAGGTCCTTGCACGTCCCTATGCAGGTGCTTAGACCACTTAGCTATCTTTGTGCCCCCCCCCCCCTTCCATTTTGTTGTTACTGTTTTGATATAGGGTCTGGCTGTGTTGCCCAGGTTAGTCTTGAATTCCTTGGTTCAAACAGTCTTCCACTTTAACTTACTCAGTAGTTAAGACGGTAGGCCTGATCCTGGGAGGCCAAGGCTTACCCCTTTGATTTCTAAATGTCAGATATCCATAAATAAGTAAATGTAGTCAAAATCTCTGTTCTTTTATCTTTTTATCAACACATTTTTCCTTATATAACTTTTTAATGGTCTTGAAATATGGCCTGATAAATAACTTTGATCCTTTATTCCTTACATAGTTGCTTAACTATTTGAAGAGGAGGATGGATCAAAGGTGGTATATTCATACAAAGAAATACTACTCAGCAGTGACAGTAGATGAGCTTTGATACTCTGAACACCAAGAATGAACATCACATTTACATGCAGTTCAAAACCAGGCAAAACTAAACTATCATGCTAGCAATTTCAGGTCATTGTCTATGGGATAATGGGACTTGTAGGTAGATCATAGAAGTTTTCCAGGGTGGTGAAACCCTTTTATATTTCTGTTGAACTGTTGCATACAAGGCTGTATGCATTTGTCAAAACTCACTGAACTGTGCCTTTCGTTGTATGTCAGTTTCATCTCAGTTGAAGAAAGAATAATTAGAAGCGTGAGTGCTGTTGAAATCTTTTCACAGTTGAGAAATGCCATTGTGTGCCACTCTGATTATGTTATAAAATCTTTCATCACTGTTGTTGGACACTAATATCTGGGCTACATTTTCATAATTGTGGGGGATAAATGAGATTGTGTTTTGCTACTTCAAAAATAAAAGCCAAATTCAAGTCAATTTGTGTAATACTTTAAAATTATTATATTTCTAACCAGTACTGTATTTTGATTTAGGAGTTTACAAATTCAGTAAATATCACTTATATTTAGCCACATAATTTTAGGTGTCAGGAAATAGTCCCTATTACAATAATTCCTTAGTAGTGTTTACTCGTTTGTTAAGCCTATTGATGTTATTGCTGTCTGTCTTTCTTTGTACCTTAACAGCCTGGAGTTTTTTAGCTACCGAAGTACAATGAAACAGACAAGGAAAGGACCCGCACACACAAGGAGCTTATAGTCTAGCGCGTGTGTGGTGGGGCCAGAGAGGAAACGTTAAACCCTGATACCTTTAGCCAGCTGATCATCCTGGAGATCATGAAGCAGGGTGGTACGATTGGGAGGAACTAGAGGGGCTGCTGTCTGTGGGGTGTCTAAGCAAGGCTTCCCAAGAATGGGGTCTTCGCGTTGGGGCTGGAATGGCAGGAGCTCTACGTTCTGTGAAGATACAGGGAAAAGAACACGAATATTTTCTGTGACCATGCTTTCGTGAATAGGCTTTTACCACATGCCTTGTTTTCTCACTTGATCTCCATTTCAAAGCCTTGTATTTTTTCTAAGTTACCCTTTTATGGAACGTTTCCTTGTGACTTGATGGCTATGTGGCAGTGTGACCGCAGTAGCCTGGGGAGGTAGTCTGGACTATTGAGTTCTGGCCACAGGACGCTGGCCTCCGTAAGTCTACCCTTTATGGCTGTATCTGACCATGTAGCTTTAGAAGGAACAGGTTAGTGTATGGAGTGGCAGAACGTGAATTTATGTAGGTTTTTTGTTGTTGTTGTCGTTCTGTTTTTTAATGTATTTGGTTGTTACAGGATCTCACTACGCAGCTCAGACTCATAGTGATCCTCCTGTTTTCTACCTCCCAGAGCTGGGATTCCAGGTGTGTGCCACCACACCCGGGAGCAGCCTGCCCTTGGGGCAGAGTTGGTGCTACTCGTGGTGGCGGGATCCAGCTGGGATGCCTGTGCTTAGCTAAGTTTGCCTAAGCAGGTGTGATAGTACATTGAGCTATCTCGCTGGCCTCCAATTTGTGTAGTTTTGACAGTACCCTTTTCCTGAGTAGAACGTATTTAAAATGCAGAAAGTTTGTGGGCATCTTTCACTTGACACTGACGGCCTCCCCTCCATGAGTGGTTTTCTATACCAGGTGAGCTGCTTTGGGACTTCCCTAGTGGAAACTATTTTTCTCCTAAGAGGCCATTGTTAATAAAGTCCTCATGAATTAAAAAGTAGAGGCTCATATTAACTCATAAGCAAAAGTAAGTGTTTTTCTCCTTCTGTCTTTACATATTATTCTGTTTTCAAGTTTAGTGTATAAGTAAAAGAAAATGTGAACTTTTTAGTGATCATTAAAGTCAGCACATTCTAACAGCCAACAGAGCTTTAATATTTCACCTCTCCTGTGCTCCTTTTAGTCATGATCCATGTGAGTAGGTGGACTGTACACTTGATCTGTGTTCCTCAGGTGATAACAGGAAAGGGACTTCTAGTGTGGTGCATGTCCATAATCCCAGTACTGTGAGAGGCTGAGGCAGAAGATTGCAGGTTCAAGTTCAGCCTGGGCAACTCAGCAAGACCCTATCTCAAAATCAAATACGTAAATAAGTAAATAAAGTGCTGGGGAGTTGAGTGTGGAGCCCAGGGTTCAGTCCTCAGTACCATTTAAAAAAAGAGAGGAGAAAACTGGTCTCCCCAAAGGCCTGCATGTCATATAGTTCCCTTCATGTCTAATAATAAGAGGTACATGAAGGTACATGGTTTATAATCAGTGTCTTCATGGGACTAATAAACACCATGACACTTGGATAGTACTTTTCAGATGTTATTCTATCTCGTAACCCTGTTCCCCCTGCAGAAGCCAAATCTCTCCTTAGGCCCCTTGTATCTGGAATAGAAACCAAGAGCTGTAGGACAGTACCAAGTATTATAAATGTGACCCAGGTGCATCATCTGTTAACAAAAGTACAGACAATAAGCGTTATTTTTCTAAACCAGTAATTGAACCTTTTTAAAGTGCGCAAATTGTGCACATTAGGTTAATCTGAAAATTATTTCAATTTTGTTGTTTATTTGCTTGTTTGCTGTTGATCTTTTCAAAAAGTCAACTCATCCTTGCCTCAGGGTTGAGCCTTCATTCATTTCAATTTTTGAAGCATCAGCATAGGAGAAATTAATTTATTGTGAGTTAAGTATTTACTCTGTCAAAAATAATTAGCTTACGTGGTTTCAATTTATAGTTTCTAGAATATGTTATTTAGGCAGTGAACAGATTGAGAAAATGTTCATTGCTAGAAAAGGCAACTCCTGGGAGGACAGGGATGCTAAATATTCAGCTGAACCTAAGGGAGTTGTGTGTCCTTCACCTTCCAGCGTGTGAACGAACACTTCTCACAAAAGGCCTATTGAACTAATCTGGCTCCATTAGAGAAATAGGGTGTTTTGGTTTTTTTTTAATAGCTCTTTTTATTTGTTTTCACATGGTGTGTGTGTGTGTGTGTGTGTGTGTGTTTACAAACACGGGTCTTGACTCAGGCTTTTTTCTGTAAACTGGAATTTCTGTTTCATCACTCTGTGCTGAGATTCCAGCTGTATGTGCGCCGCTGCTACCCTGGCTTCCTTTCTGAAGACTAGACTAGCTTCCTGCTCCCACTGACCACTTTCATTTTTTGAATTCTCTTAGGCCTCTCAGTCTTCTACTGAAATTGTCTCTCACCTACATTTTCTAAATTGTGTAGCTGCTTACAGGATGTTGTAAGTCCTTGAAGCCACTGCATTAAGAAGGGCAGCTAGACTTGGTTAAGCCCTGTGGGGCAGCAGCTTGGTTAGCGACGTCAGTGTCAACATGCACATTTAGGGTGGCTAGAAAATAAGTGGGGACAAGGAGCCTTGCTTTGTGTGTACTTTTCAGACTTTATAGGTTAACTCTGTGGAATGAACTCAGCCTCTTGTCTGCCAGGTACCACATTAGGTCTTGGGCAAAAAGAGGTGAAAAGATAAGCAGTTCCAGTTGGCACCGTGGAGAGCTCGGAGTCAGGTTTGGAGGCCTATTTTCACTGCCAGGAATACGTCTTCAGTTTACCTAAAATCATGGGGGCATTTTTATAAGAATGTTCCGGGATTAAGGACTACCTGAATCAGTTACACTTCGGGGCTCCTGGGAGCACAGGAACTAAAACCAACCTCATGGAATATAGTTTGACAGCTGAAGGGATTGCTGGTTAAACAAGTGTGGAGATGCTTGTAATTGAACACAGGACTCTCATTGTTTCACTGAAATGGCATCAGTGAGAAAGGTGAACCTGTGTAACTATTTCTGTACTTTTCCTTGGGGGTTCCTTCAGACTTAGATTATATCCTCATGAAAATATAAGTTTAATATATTAAGTCAGGCAGGCGACATGCTTCCTGTTTTCCTTCCTTTTATAATTCCTGGTCTCTTTAAGGGTTCCCGTGTCTGTATACATGCGCACACATACAACACACACACACACACACACACACACACACACACACAGAATATTGCTATCTTAGTTACTCTTCTCTCATTGCTGGGATAAAACCCGACACTCAAAATGAAGGAAGGAAAGG